>CAAE01014535.1:358850-374268 GCA_000180735.1 Tetraodon nigroviridis | reverse complement strand
AAAAAGCACAGAAAAGTGGTCGGTTCATCCAGGTTTAGAAACTTTTTATGACTACGCCCTTGTACAACAAATAGTTACTTTTGCAGTACAAAAAGGAGGTAGCCCATCTCCATTTACATTTATGTCACTCTAACGGGAAACTTTCATATAAGAAAAAATGATGCAAAAGGGGAACGGTTAGATAATAACATGGCAATTACGTGTCGTCTCCACAAAAGCAAAGGAGGCCTCCGGTGCATAATGACAGCATGCAATTGTGTCTGCAAAGATTTCCTTTTCCATTACAGCATTGTTCACTATTGTGAGGTTTTAATGTCAGTCAAAAAGCTGACAAGCCAAACTCTCCTCACCTGCTCTCCAAATTGTCCTGTCAACAACTGTATTTCTCTGCAGTGTATTCACTATACCAGTAACTGCAAACCACAAAACAGTTCCTGCTCTTAATTTGAGATGGAATCTTACAGAGAGTAATCATTATACAGGTTATATATCAGACATGAAATTACTGTGATTTTATCGGTGCAGGATAACTTAATTGGAAAAAAAAATTCAACATTGATCCTTGTTCCATACAATAGGATTAATTAAGATTTCATCTTTAAAGTCAAGCTTGCACTTGACCTGTGCTACAGTATCTTATGTTTCCAAAAGCAGAGTTTGGAAATAAATCAGAATGGACACATGCGATATTTTAAAGAAAAACTGAAATATGATCAATAAAAGGATACAAAAATGCCAAAGCATGTCTTTGAAAAGTTTGCTGGTGTAGCTGTCTCTGTGTTTTTTGTTTTTTTGTTTTTTTTTGTCACCAACTTTCCTGGAGCATCCCTCCACAAGGTGAGCAGAAAAAAAAATGAATATGATAATACCTAAAATACACAACAGGCAAATCTTTCCACATAAATGAGAAACACAGCCAGAGGTGAGTAGATAAGGAGTAACACATAAACGAAAAGTGTAAAGGTATAAATGTTCCACAGACTGCAGGTATAAATATGTATTATAAACCAGCACTGCTAGTGCATCGCTGTGGGCTCCCATTCTTCTGCGTGGAAAATAGCCATAGATGTCAGGATTTCGTGTTTTAACCAATCAAATCTGCCCCTGGGCTGGTTGGGTTTGATGCACAGAAGGCACGGTAATCTCAGCCAATCCTTTTGTGTGACTGCTGGGACTTTTAGGTCACAGACGGAGAGAGTGTAAGGCTTATAAAGGGGAAAGTCACCGAGCAACTGCAATCAGCCCCAGGCTACAAATATGCAATAAAACTATTAAAATACAATTTCGATCCAGGCTCATCGTTGCAAAGTTCATCCTATTCTGGTCTGGGGGAACAATTTTTTATTCCTACTATATAAATTCAACTTATTTCATATTTACAGTGCTGAATTTTATACAGCGCTGTGTCACTGGGACTTGCAGAATATATAAACAAGTGAGAAGTTGTACCTCCACCAGCTGAACTTGTCCCCATTTGATAACTTAAACAAATTATCAACCAAACCTTTTCTATATCTGGAGCTCTGAGGATTAGTTACATGCATTTATTCATAGTGTTAAACGCGTCATCTATAGATGAGGAAGTCATCTCTGTGTATAGCAGGTCAACCACTTTAAATTTTACGGCTTGAATTTATCTCAAATACACATTCCCTCTGCACTAATTTCTCTGATACTTAATGTCTAAACTGAAAACTTGCCGGCTTTGGGTTTCTTTGAGTTTTATGCAGTAAACCCTTGGTGATTTTGCACTCTCAAGTGTCAGAGCAATTATCTAATGTGTACACAGTCAACTGTAAACATATTACAAACGATTACTATTTGTGTTTGGAAGGCAAACTAATAAACATTCAGCAGCATCTTGGAGCACCAATGCAGAAATAATCACACAGTAAACAGTCAAATCTTTTCATGGTGCAAGTATCTTAAAAAGGAACGTGCAGCTCATACAAAAGTTTGGTTTTAAGCGAATCCGTTATACACAATTTTTGTGTATAATGGAAAAAACAGGGCTTAATCTTGTTAAATACAGCACAAGGGAATCTGAATGACTGATCTCTACCGACGGAGATGAATTCAAATCAGATCAAAGCTCGCTCCCACTATTGTTCCGTATTCACTGTGGCTAGAAATACAAAAACTAGAAAAAATGTAAGTTCCTGTGTTTATCATGTGGAAATCCAAACCAAATTTTGGGGGGAGCAAACGCTGGTTAAAAAGAGACAACAAAAATTGAACTCATGCATAGGTAGATTATTGTTTAATCTCATATAACAACAAAATTCAGTGTTTCGCAAGATCAATAATATATTTTTTACTCCAAATAAATGGTGCCCTGTTATTTATTAGTTAATATATTTGTACCAACCATATTTAGTAAACTGTATTGAGTGTGCAAATAATCTCAGTAGTTGATCAGTGTGGTTGCAGTTTAATTGACTTCAATCCATTGATCAATAGTTTGGCATTGTTTGTGTGTGGAAGCTATTCATTACCAACCTTTCAATAGCTGACACAGAATGATGAATAGATATCTTTTTTGCAGAATTAGTCAGCAGGCAGATTATTGGAAACTTAACTCAGTGGTTTGCTAATACTCAGCTGACTGGTGGCTACATGTTGCATCATTACCATCAATATGTAAGCAGTTAGGATAGATTTCTGATGTTAGCTCAAAGATGCTAAGGCATATATTACCCTCTGATTTATAACTATAAGAAAGAAAAAAAGAAATACAGCCAAAATCAAGCCACATTAAACAAAAAATCGGAGATGACCTTATCCAGACAGGACACTGAGAACAAAAGTCCAGTCAGTTCATGCCTTGGGTGGCGGTTTCCACTATAACACTATAATAGGGCCCTTCTTCTGCAGAGATCAGAAGGAACGGTCCTCAGTCTACAGGGGTCAGGCTACGACGTCGCTGGTTTTCATCCTCACATTGCATGTTTATAGACCAAGACAGTCACTCAGAGAGTCCTGACAAAATAAATCTCCTAAAATCTTTTTTGTGACGTGTGAAATGTAAAAAATGCAATTCAACAATTGCAAGACGCTAATTCAAGGAGGAATAGTATAATTAATTACTTTGTGTTTCTGCCTAACGCGCCACCACAGCCATGCAACCAGACAATGTAATTCTTTTAAAAATTTTGAATAATGTCATTTTATATCAAAGAACTACAACGCTCCAGGTACACATGCTGGTGGCACACTCCCCTACAGCACTGCAGGCACTACCGCAGTCGCACCATACACAGATCTTATATGCAGTAAAATTCATCTCTCTTACCCTTCAATGCACAGAATTTAAGTAAATATAAGATCAAGAACCTGTTTGTGAAATTGGCTTGGAGCTTTGAGCCCCTCAATAAAGTTAATTCATACAGAGTGAGAAAAAACACATTAACTGAGACCTATCCATCTTCCGACTGCTGACACTTTCATTTAAATCTCCTATTTCTAATGGATGTGGAGGGAGAATCGTCTTCTCTATTTATAAGATGGGGGGTGCAAATACGTAATATGCCTTTGCAGTAAAATCCTTCATTAGGATACTTTTAATTTAAACGGGGCCAAACATTCCCTGCTATTTGAAAAATAATTGGCATTTTTGTAGAATAATTTCCAACATCTAGGAGTGTATTCATGATGCTCATACGGGTGGCTGTTTTGATATGCTCTAGGGAGTGGAAACTGCATTCTGAAGGTGAGGTTCTATTAATCTATCCCAGGCCCATATTTTAAACATGGCCTGTATTAAAACTGCACTTGGCATTTCATCAACAAGAGGTCTAAAATACCTCCAGGGCAGGCTATGCACAATGAAAAATTATATTAATAGTCGCCAAGTTATGAACATTGGTCCAGTCTTATCTTTTAAAACTTTTCAGACTTCCCTTACAATCTCATCAATCTTCATCTAGAACTCTCACAAGCTAATGATTATATATGTTAAGTGGTCTTGTCGTCGGGTCTCTAGTCGCCCAGTATAATTAGGAGCCTCAGAAAAGGGATCTGCTGGTGTTAATCAAATCAGCCCCTGGTGTTACCAGCTCCCCAACGACCAGCTTTGTGCCAGGGCTGCCAATAATACAAAACAATGCTCAGCTCTCTCCTTCTCTATTTCCCCACACACAACGATTGGCACTAATCAGACAATTAAGCCTGCTCCAGAGCCATGGGTCTACATCACGTGACAGGAGTATTATTGGAGGAGAAGCAAAGTAAAATATGTGACTGCAACGCAGCACGTCATATTAAACACCTGTGGTGTTATAATAACTCTGCTGCAGCCGCCGCCTGTTTAATGGAATTAATATAATTGCGGCTGCACTGTGGCAAGTCATGCCTTACAATGAACAACAAATTAATTGCTAAAAGGGGTTGGTTTTTAGCAAAAGATTTTCAGGAGTTTTCACTGGTTTTAATACTGTGTCCATTCATTTACCTATGCTACTTAAATTCTATTTTTGAACAACTTTATATGATTCAATTTGGCAATAAATGTAATCTATTATAGTGTGAAGCCATGATATATCAACTCCATCAGCAATATGGAAATATTGAGTGAAAACACCAAGAGAACACTGGCGCCACTTATCACAATTTCTTGTGTTAAAACTTCTTTGGATCTTGCCTTTATAAAAGGCTACATTTCAGTTTATATCTTTGATAAGTTGGAAAAAATTATAGAAAGCTGCAATAGTAGGCTAGTTAAATTCCCTATATAAGACAACCAGCAGACTGCAGATACTATGAAACAAATGTTGAAAGTGGCCTGCACAAAACACCAGCAACTACTGTGTTTTATCTATTAAACTGCTATAATATTCTCGCAAGTCTTGACTTGCGCTGCTTTATCTGAAAGGTGCTTAGAAGCGCTTTGCTCCCAGGGTCAACCTCAGCCTGCCATGGTAGCCAGGATTAGCAGCAGCGCTACAGGCCAGCGTTCTCTTTTCGCTATCAATAAAGAACATTTTGTGAATCATAAAGTTGGGATCACTTATGTTACTTCCCCTGAGTCATACACAGTTGTAACACTGGAGAACAAAAATATAATCTGACAGGATATCCCTGAACAGCGGTACAACATAATATAAAATTCAATATCACAGTTTAGAGCACTTTTCTGGGACTGATCCAAGTTTTTCCACATCCCTCACTTTGAACCTGAACAACACAGAGAGGCTAGAAAGAGGCATAATTCACTTTTCTTTGAGCTGAGTGAGACTTGAACCCCCATGGTAAAGTAATTATGACAAATATACTGCATTTAGAGCAGCTAAAACTAAACAGACGCGTGCACGCGCACACACACACTGGAGCTTTAGTGGGTATGCTTGTGTGTGGGCCAAACCTTTAGGGGAAAAAGGCTTGGTTAAACAAAGTAGAAATTATTTCTGATACATAATAATAAAGCTCAGCTGAATCAATGCCCTGGGAACATTATTACGCTCAAACGCACCGCCGTCAGTTGACACTATAGTGTATTTGTGACTGATTTTTCAGGTGGGTTGGAAAAATGGTCCAATCCAGCCTGACTCAATAATGAGGCTTCTTTTCCATCAAAAGAAAGCACAGTTGCACTGGAAGCAGCAGGAGGATAGAAAATGGTAGGAAATAATAACCAAATAGACAAGAGATGTGGTCAGTATTGAAAATATGCAAAACTGTGTTGATTTTCTGTAATCCCACAAACACACCCATACACAGCTTGTCATGCTGCGAATGCTTCACCGGTCATAATGATTGCAAGAACGACAAAAGTAGGTCAGCAAATCAGAATCAAAGGACATCTGCGAATGTTAAATCAACGCAACAGTTAAAGCAACCAGTCAGGGCTAACTAAAGAGTGTGAATGAGCCCCGTCAATTTAAGGAGAGACTGAAAAAACAGAAGAAAATCCACAGGCCTGAAAACTTCCCAAGGGAGAAGGGACACAGGAAGACTGAGGAGTATTTAGGTCTCTTTAGTGCTGAGTCGCAGTCACTACTTGATTGGGTGCTTTGGGGGGAAATGGAAAAGCTCTCCAGCCAGGTGCTTATCTCAGACCAGGGCTTACAGAGTCAACCGAGCGCCAAACTGCTTTACCCTGACAGCCAGACACTCGCAGGGTAAGTTCCAATCAGCCTGTGAGGAGCAATGTCCAGGAAAGATATTTCCACCAAGTTAGTGTAACTTTTCCTAAACGATATTTGCTTTTTGAACAAATCGTACAGAGCTTTAAAGGGCTGCTGCAACTATTCCTAATCAGAGTCACGGACAGTGATAAACTCTCTACCAAACAGAGGTGCTCCAGTTTTAAAAGTCTCACACATATTACAGTTATATTTGTTGGTGTGCTGAGTGTAAAATGCCTCCTGCCGCTGACATTAGGAAGAATTCTGTTTTCCAACAGTGCCAAATTCACACATTAGAAGTAATGGCTCACTCTAAATGACGATTAAATCTGCAAAACTAGAATTAGTTTAGCTCCTCAGTGTGAAACACATGAATTGGGTGTAATAATTACCCAAGGAATTCCATCTTTGGACACCAGTTTTGTAAGACATTTTTTTCCAACTGCAGTGTATTAATATTCAGTTTGTTTAGTAAGTGAAGACTTTGTTGGTTGTGGCCGACTACAGAGTTCAGTGGCTCAGGCCCCTAGAATTCTACATGCATTCGCAACATTTTTTTGTTGAAGATGAATTTCTATAAAGCTATGAGCTTCTGCATCAGAGAACAGCCTCCTCTGCTGTTCAATAACCGCACACCTGTCAATATGTGATCTTCAGCGAACACCAGAAGTAGTCCTGCAGCACCTTGCAATAAAGTTATCACTGCATCTAAGACAATACGATGACCGCTCCATTGCCTGACCGAGGTGGGGGCATCTAGATGGTTTAGAAGGGATGCTGATAGCAAATAAGAAAGAAAAGGTTGAATACAGAGAGAAAAGAAAGATAGCAAACGTGATAGAAAAGTACATCATGTGGGGCTGGAGGCCTCTGTGTCCTGCAGGGGATTACAGATGGCGTTCAGAATTAAATCAAAACTGTGCTGACTGCCAAGGAATAGGCTCTGCATCGCAGCGGGGTACCACAGAAGCGGAGGAGAAGGCTGCCACAGAGGGAGCAAGGGCTGCAGCCGCAGTTTGAAAATCGCTTTCGAATGAGTTTTTGAAATATCTAAAAATAAATTGCCTTTGAGCAAAAGTCACCACACAGCTGATAGGCTGGCTGGATGAGAGGCCAGGAGAAAAGTGGCTTTCCTCTTTAATTTGTCCTGATTTGAGTATTCTTCCATACATTGTTTCATTTGTTTTCTAGTGTTTTAATCCCTGGTTCACCCTCACACTTGGACACCTACATGAAATTACTTAAGGTTAAGTCGAGTAAAATAATTGATTCACGCACTGACCACTTTAATTAGACAGAATGGGTGTCATAAACATGTAGGACGGCAGGGAAAATCTGACCGCTACTCATACCCCTGAATCACTACTCTTTTAACCTACAGTTGTGTTAAAAATTACCTGCCAAAGCTAACTGCTTACACACTGGCATCCTTCCATTGCTGTTGCTGATCCTGTATATTGAATCATTACTCAAAGTTTGGGAAATAGCACGTTTCCTAACACCCCGCCACACCTTGGACTATTAATGTTTAAGAGTTCGCACAGCTGACCATGGGCTCGGTGCTCAACAGGCCTTAAAATTAAAGCTCATGTACCAGTGCAGCCAAGCAGGTGTAATTCAGCCTCCTCTCACCTCTGACCTCACAAATAGCAATGCTTTCAAATTTTTTACTTTTCTGCAGACTTTACAATGCAATATATAAAAAGTAATGCGTAGAGCTGTTGGTCCACTGAAGTGTGATGTTCAGGCAACCAAAACATATCCATAAAATGCAAAACACCAACTTTTATGACTTCTTTCCATCAATAGTGAAGATTTTAAAACATAATGTTCTCAAACAGTCTCTGCTCAGACTCTTCCTATAAACCCAGAGCGCTGACTGGTTAGCGAAGCCAAAAGACATTATACTGATTGTCACATCTGGTTGCCTTTAGTGAAGCTGACGGAATAAATGAAAAAGGAAGTCTAAATACTTTGAAGAATGAGGCACTATAATGCGGTTTTTCTCTCTTAATGTGTTTAGCGTTAGTGCAGTAAAATAGACAATTAAAGCTGATCATGAAAGCCTGTCTGCTCTAAAATGTGGTATGCGCAAGAATGTCCTCCAACCATTAAGATGACAATGATTCATCCTATGACAATGCAAATCTATTTAAATCTGAATTCAAATGTGGCAGTTGTAGCCACAAGTGGATTCTGTTTTTCTTGGACTGACGGGGGTTGCAGACTTTCCTTTTTTTTCTATGCAGTCCAAATGAACTGTGGGACTCAACTTAGACTGAACTCTGATTGATTCAAAAGCGTTAAAGGACTAAATATAACTTGCAAAAGTGAGAAAACAGAGGCCTTGGCACAGAAAGACAGCAAAATTACAAAGGTCTAAAGGATGACAGTGATCAACCCCAGTCTGAAAAAAACAAAAAAAACACAGTATTATTGTCAAGGAGAGGACCCAACTGCCATGAGTCCATTTAGCCCCATTTGGTAAGAGGCTGAGACACAGATGTGCAAAAGTGCACAGAACAGCCGGCCTAATCACAAGATTAGTCGATTTAATTTTGATTACTTGAGACTTGTTGGCATGTAGAGGGACCCGCTGTCACTACAGATACTACAAAGGCATACTGGGAGCATCAAAACAAGAGAGCTTCACATGCTGGTTTCCAGTGGTGCCTCGTGGGAGGCCAACAGCTGTGGGGAAGCGTGAACATGGCACAGCAGCGACAAACACACAGGGAAACGCCTCGACTGCCTTCTGATCATATATTAGGACATGAGGACAAACACTGTTATCAACTGGCCTGAGCTGCAGTTAAAACGCCACCAGAGGCCGGTTCAGAGGTAAAACATGAGAAATTCATATTTTTGGGCTCAACATTTTAGTGTAGCTAGCTATAATCTAAACCGAAATGATAATCCTGAAACACTTTAGGTAATTTACACACACGCTTTATGACAACAGGGGATCTTAAACACCATTTCTATGCTAACATGGCAGAGAATATTCCAAAACCAAAATCACAGATGCTCAAGTGCAAATTTGCAGTTCATGGGGGCAGAATGTGGAAATCCCAGGATGATAATCAATCTGAAATGACCTTAGGCCTTGTCATAACGTCACAATATCCAACAAACACAATCACTGTCTGTGAGTAATAGAACATAGAACCATCTCAATTTCTTCAATTAGTTACACACACACACACACACACACACACACACACACACACACACACACACACACACACACACACACACACACACACTCGCAGCCCAGAAGGAACATTAATACACTACAACTGCATTTAGAGACATTATGAATAAGCAGTGATTCACAGCAGCTGCGTGATTAAAGACGCAGAGCCCTCAGGCGTCCGGAGCCCTAATGATCCCACTCTGCCTTTTGTTATTCTCACTGGCTAGGGGCACGCCACTAAGCAGCAGCCCTGGATGTGCGCTTGCACCGAATGGGGCCTCATTATTAACAAACTATTCACACAACCTTGCGTTGATACTCAGCACCCAGCCGTGATGGATGAAAGAGTCGGATGCCCGGGTGTCCCTCTGGCGCAGATGGGCCTGATCCCCCCTCTTGCATGATGATGTCCACTTGTGTGTGTTTGTGTGTGACAAACTGACATATGCGAGTAGACATTCATTGCCAGCTCATAAATTGCCCTCTATGAATGCACCCTCGGCACACACTCTCTCAGCGATCAGCAATAAACATATTTACATAATGCTTTAATGCAGTAAAACAAATGAGTACCGTCCTTTCAGCGAGCTTGGAGAGGCACTGTGGCACACAATGAGCCTGCCCACGCCATTTCTACGCGGCAGCTGCCTATTCAGAGTTTGCCATTAAGACACAATTTAGGCATCAGATGTCTATAGGTGAATTAGGCTTACAGGTATATGAAAAAGTAACCAAACAATAAGTTTAGTAACAGTCTTATAATTTTGACAACAGCCTGACCTACAGTTAGTCCAGAATGTCTTATCTGGTCAAACTTGGTGAGTTACGTATACCTCTGGGCTCTTTCCACCCATCGGATAGATTTCGGATCACCCTGCAGCTGACCATGCACTAAATTATTCACTCAAAAATAAGTCCACATTAAAAATGCATTGGACTTGTGAGAGTAAGACACAAGAGTAAAGTCTACAGCTAAACACATAGTTGGAGGTCAGCGCACCAAAGCTATAATGATCACAAGCATTTTGTGATAAAATGCTTTCAACAATTACCCTGGAGTGTGTATGAAAACACAAAACACCAGGGGAAAATATTAAAAGAAGGCGCAGTTGCCACTGAGAGACTACTCATCTAAAGCACATGTCTTAAAGTTGAACAACAGAACACGCTGATTAGAAGATACAATAAATTGCAGTCTACAAACTTTAACTATTCTAACGGTAAATAAGTTCACAATAAAAGATATGAATAGGAATAAAACCATGTCTGTGATTGTAGTTCAAGGTTTACTAGCAGGTTTACTAGTCTGTAGAATAAAGAGGGCAAGCAGCTCGAAAATAAGAGTAATAAACACTCTGCAGTAAAAGCTATGGTGTCTCCTAAAGGCTATAAGTCAACATATAGCTGTCTAAGGATCAGCCAGTATCACGTGGTAAAGACAAAGGTGCTTCAGGAAGCACATTGTTCAGTCCATCTGGTTTTTGCTGATGGGACCAGGCGAACTTTGCTGAGTGCGAACCTTCAGAGCTCCGCAGGACACGAGGCCGTCTGCAGATGAGGGCTCAGCAGCTCATTAAGTCAGGTTTAATGGCCTTCACCCTGGCCCGTGACCATGAAAAACACTGCTGGAGGCTCAAAGGTTAAAGTTCATGTAACATTAGCAAGGCTGAAAAACTCACATGTGCCGAGTTCCCTTTCTGTGTAAAATGTAAAAAAAAATATATATAAAAGCCCGTTTTTACTTGCAGTTTTGATAAATGACTAATATTAGTCTGGAAATATTTCTGTCTTTGCAAATATATTATAATATGTGCAAAAAACAGCAGCTGTTTGGTGTACTTATCCCTAAAAATGTTTAGGAAGTGAATGATATAAATGCACTGATTCCTGCCTTCTGTAAGACGATAGCTACGGTAATCATCACCCTGACTGGACGGTATAAGTACCATAAACTTTCTACCTAGACCTCCTTCAGCCTCTCCCGCCATCTAATTCTGCAGTTGCAGTCCTCTCAGCCCTCGCTTCTTCTTCTCTCTAGAGGTGCAACGGTCGGCTGGAACACTGAGTACAAGCAAAACAATGGGGCCTGTTGTGAAATGGCCATTGAATCAATGGGGGTGATAGGAAGGCAGAGCACGGAACTGCAGCTGGTCAATTATGGAGAGAACATCAAGCACACACACGTAACCGCTAGAGTGGATGGCCTTAAAAACAGTTGCTTTCAGCCACTCAGCCTTTTTTCTTGTGCTTTACATAGATCAGCAACAGGGGCTCTCGGAGCCTCTGTGGCTGTGGTATAAATCAGACTTTAATGGACAAACTGTTTTCCTCCAAAGGCAGTTCTCCGCACCCAAAGGGGACCTGAAACCAGGCAGCTTCAGCTGTTCCTCCGGCTGAACAAAGACCTACATGCGATTGTTCTTGGTTTCCTCTCATTCTCTCCATGTGTCTGTTTTTAGATCTTTGACCTTCTGTAGATGTTTTGGTTCTATTGGAGAACCGGACTCTGGGTCTGGTTCTTAACGCTGGGGAACCTGCTTCTTCAGCTCAGTCTTTGGACAGATTTTCACCATGGACACGGCTCTGAACTCCACCCTGTCACTGATGGGACTAGAAAAGCCAATAACTAATTAATCAGATCATTGCAAACTCAGACAGAACTTTAAAAATGACCATTATGTTAAACAGAAAATATGTGATCCCAACAAGACTCAACAGCATCTAAATAACTTGAAGCATTTCATTTTGATTTAAATCCCCGTTTCATATTGCAGCTCGACGAGAATTAGGGTCGCGGTATTAGTGCACAGTTTGTGACTAATAGAATTTCGTGTTGAGCATTCATGGCGTAAAAAAGAATTTCGATGAGGCTTACTAGACTGCAGCAAATAGGAATTCTTAGTGGCTGGTTTGGAAACGTGCTGCTGGAGCTTAAGATCTCGTGATTATGTAGATGTGATGCTGCACATCAGGTCAGAAACAGCCAGACATAATGCAATAAAGGAGATTGTTTTTGCTCCCCTTCCTCCTTGTTAGCTGTTCTCAGGGTTCAACAAGCACCTGTGCAGGAATAATAGTACCGTTAAGACAGTGTTACTGTGGGTTTATGCCCACTTTGCACCCCCAACCGAGACTAAGCTTTGCAGAGCTTTGAAGAGCGACACTACAAACTAAATTCTGCCTCTCGGTTTCCATCTTTGGATGAAAGATGCCACCTCTCCTTGCACTAACAGAGGCTTTACAAGCTTGCCAATTTTTTTGCCTAGCAACCCAGACTTATTATTTCTACTCTTCTTAGACCCTTAGACCTTGTGGCACAAGATGACAACGGAGTGGGGACCAAAACTGACACACAAAAACCTAATTATCATGGTCAACTATCAAGCCATGAAGACACACCTGTGACAGTTTTAATATTCACACTCCTCTTTCCCTTGATGATGCCGCTGTCATCGACGCTCCTTCTACGCTCTTCTCTAAACTCTTGTCCCAGACATTCACAACAAAATGCAGATGCTGAATATGAAAGTAAAGAGCTTTTAAACAGCCACAGTTCCTATACTTCACACTTCTCATCTGCAGAGACACATCAAGAAAGCGGAGGAGACAAACACTCAACAGACAAGTCAATACACTGCTTCATTGTTCTTCCATCAAAGACGTTGTTTTCTTCCTTCTTCTTTATTTCCAGGATTCTGTCTGAGAACATGCTATTCTCACAAAATAAAGGCAAAGCCTCGACTTGATTATCAAAATTGAAAACATAAAATTCCTCTCTTTGTTTTCAACCACAACAATTCACAATGTCCTGAGCCATTTCATTATTCCTGTACTGACTGAGATAACGCTGGAGAAAAAAAGGGAATATAACAAGGACAGACGGAGAGGGGCAAGTGAGAGGCGACACAGGATGCAACTGCGAATGTGCATGTCACGGAAGAAAAACAGCAGAAATAGGAATCAATAATGTGTTCATTATACAGATTTCAATCTTTCTGTGTTCATGCCTCTTTCACTGGAGCAGACAGGAAACTTCTACAATGTGAAAACCAGTACTCGGTATTCCTGGCAAGATCCTTTTCCCTCTAATCCAAGATATCCGATCACAAGAACTCTGTGGTTTCACATTCCGCCAGTGTTATTTTATCGAAACAAAATGTCATTGCAACACTGGATTCAGTCAACATGTACGACGTCAACCCGACTACACCTGCTATCTGCTGTCTGAAGCTTTAAAATCTGTAGAATTGACTGAAGCTTTAAATCTGTATTTTCACAAAATGAGCTGCAAAAACAGAACATTTATCTTTCAGAAAGAAGAATATTAATTTTCCATTGATTATAGTTTCTTACTTCATGGAGTCAGAAACACCTTGAATACCCATTTTCAGAAAAGACGACTTACTCTTTTTATATCTGCAAATAAAAATGTATAACAGACGGCAGACTAAGAGACAGACCAACAGACGGAGCTTCTTAAAGTTATACATCTAACAAAACTAAATTCCACTTTTCTAAATTTCAAACAAGCAAAACAGCAAGTGCGCTCTTTGACGTGCCTACACATCACAGCTAAAACAAAACTTGGATAGAATATATTCTTTATTTGCTTGTTCCTGTCATTCTGACGTTGCATAATTTTCCAACTAAACTTAATTAAGACTGCCAGCTGCGATGCATTGTTAACATTTTCAAAACTTCTGCTTGTATTAATGCATTAATAAGTTCACAACCTAAATGACTCATCTTCTTGTAAAGCCACAGGTGAACACATTAAAAAATCCACATCCCCGGTGGAATGCTAAAAGTGTCAATACATGTACCATAATGCTCACAATAATGAGACGTTGCATCGAGCTCTAGTTATCATTACACTATGATAAGTAAACAGAGGTCATCACTGCCTGTCCTCACCGTTAAATATGAATATAAATATGTCATATGCTCGCATTTAGTAGCTTGACTGCAGAGGAGCAACAGGAGCGTTTTCGTTTGTTTCATGGTGCTACAGCGCCTCCACGTGTCCAAGATGGGTATTACGTCAAAACGATAACCCAACCATAAAGTTAATGACTTTTTACAAAATTGCCCACATTGGAAGCTCTGAGTGTGTGTGTGTTACTTTGTTTTAATCGTACAAATAAAAATAACCTGAACCTAGGCACTAAATTAAAACCCAGAATATGGGACGCAATTTGACTAAAAAAACTGTAAACTTAAAGATTTAATATTGATTTAACAGGTATACAGAAATCTTGCAAACTACAGCCTGAATTTAAATGAAGAATTAAAAATAAAATATTGTGCATCTAAAATGACACAGACAGAAGAGTGGGTAGAATAGAAAAATAGCAGAGGTAGGCTAGTGATGAAACTTCTATATCCCAGTCTTTGACTTCTTTGCTGTTTCAACCTGACTCCAAGCCTAGTGACAGTCCACAATTACCTTCAATTATCCTCACTTCCAGCTTGCCAATTACTTCCATTATTGATTCCAGAACCTCAGGCTGTAATCCTTATCTATGCGAAAGCACAGCCCATGGCCGAAGAAGCAGAAACGGACCAAATAATAAGACCTTGGTTCATTAACGCTCACCTTCTTTTCACTCTGTCTACGTCACACCAGTGCTAAGCTAAACAAAATTGTTTTCTATAACAGCGTCCCGAGAAATGAATTAAAGAAAAACAACACCACAGCCCCTCATGAATAAGTGATTATGTTAAAACTGCCTAATGTATCAGAATGCAAGAGAGGTACCACAATATTTAAACCCATGGTCACTGAGTGTGCAAACCCAAGGAAAAAACTGAAACACTAATAATAAGCATAATTAGGGAACTCAACAAATGGCTACAACGCCTACTTATTCATGCAAAACAAAGCGGAGACAGCTGCACTGCAGCGAACGTGTCTGTATGGAAGTCGGTCAGGCCAGACGGAGGCCGTCCTGCCAGGTTTTTTTCAATATGATCCTTTCTGACATTTACTGAGACGCAAGCACAAGCACGTGTCACCACATGCACATATAAAAACACCCATCCACGCAAGTGGAGAGGCTGGGACACCCCCGGAGACCCGCAATGACCTGACGCCCCCCAC
>CAAE01014535.1:325989-356501 GCA_000180735.1 Tetraodon nigroviridis | reverse complement strand
TGTGGATTTTTCGGAGGAATCGCGCAGTAGTCGTGCACCGACAAGCTCGTAGACAGTTGAATAGCTCTGAATGAGACGCAGGCCATTGGGCCTGTTGTTTCGTTTCTGTTTTGTTTCGTATTGCGCGCTTTGCGTGCTAGCCGACGCGCTACAAAAGTTATCCGTAATCAAAGACGGAATTGGGGCTCATTTATTGTCCGATCATCACAAAAACGCAGTTGTTCTTTTTCACAGCTACTATTCATTTTTAGATAGCCCAAGCTAAACTGCTAAACGGTTAGCTAGCTAGCTTATTAGCCCAATGTAAGACATTGCTAGCTTAGCTCTGTTTTGGCAGTCGTTATCAATCGACTTGGCACGTCTGACATCGCTATTACACATCTACCTCAAAGGTTAACGTTAAAAAAAAGCTCCAGATATTAAAAATAAATATCTGAGATATTTTGAAACTCCATTTAAGTTAAATGAGTTGTTTATTGTCCTATGGAGCCAATCAAGTTGCAGTCCATATTTGATATAGTCAAGTACATGTGTTTATATAGAGAACTAAATAAACCTGTTATATTTAATATCCATAAAAGTTGATCCAGGTCTTAATGGTCTACAAAGGTCTATTGAGTTAAAAGGAAAATGTTTTGTCTGTCTAAGACTTCTCAAGTTCTTAACCTAAACACTTTTAATTTATAGTTGACTCTTTGTTCGGCCTTTATGGACGCTGGATTTACCTTCCGTCTATTTAATTTACTAACCATTAAAAATACAACAGAGAGGTTCCTGTAATTTCCCCAGTTTCCCTGCCAACACTTCTATTACTGTTTTATATATGTTTTTTCCCTTATTTCTGCACAATAAAAGTCTACTGAACGTTTAACTGACTATATAAATGAAACACAATTATTGTATAAAAACAAGCATGTATCGATGTATGCAATACTTGCGTTACCTCTAAAGCTGCTGTTATCCACATTATTTAAAATGCAGACAATATGATGTCGTCATGAAAAGGAGAATCAAGAAGTCTTGTTTTGAATATGTTACATTATTTCTGTAAGTGTCCAATAAACAAATGTAACATTCAAACTGTACTGAATGAATTCGTTTTCTTCAAATATTCAAACCATACTGTAAATGTAAGGTAATTTTGGAACGATCCATCTACATTGTGGCACCCAATTATTAGATTTTTAAGCAAAAATACAAAAACGGATGTGTATGAATCATATATAGACTTCAACTATAGTTTTGTAGATTCGTTAAAAGGGGTTGAATTAATATCCAGTTTAGATTACCACAATTGCAATGTAAAATAGAATAGTGGTAATATTTGTCTATGTAAGAATGTTGATCTTCCTTTTGATGCATCCCTGACGTTTCTGTTCCTTCTCGTCAGTGCTTGTACTGCAGATCTGACAGTGTCGCGTAGACCAGAAGGCCGAAATGGACGAGCACGTTGTTCATCAGACGGAGAACATGACCACCATTGAGGCCAGCGCCGTCAGCCAACAGGTCCAGCAGGCTCACTCATAAACATGACAAACGGGGACGTTTGTCCCGTCACTAGGGATGGCTGCCTTGACGCTCCGACGTTCTTTGCTGCCCACAGGTACATGTGGCCACCTTCACTGATGCTTCCATGATGAGCGCTGAGGAAGATTCAACATCTTCGCCTGATGATGATCCTTATGACGACACAGATATTCTCAACTCAGCTGGCACTGATGAGGTCACTGCTCATTTGGCTGCTGCAGGTATGTTGTCAGTAAAAGACGGGAAGTAGGCCGTTGATCATTTTGAGCATAATTGCATCAGTGTTATCAACTGCATTGTCTAAGATTCTCAAAATAATGAGCAGCCTGATTGATTTTTCATCTAAATGTCGAATATTTCTCTATCTAATTTAAGCTTTAATTTGTCTGTAATACTCACGACTGTCCAGTAGGTGGTGCCAATAGACTGCTCTTTGCTGTAGCGGCTGTATTTTTGCTAATTTTTTTAAAAACACGGGGTTTTTTTTATTACAAGGCAATATTTTAGCAGTAAAAACAGTTACTTTTATAACTGCGCCGTTTGAAAGTTGGTTTTTATATTCAAAGTGAAAGGCGAGTAGAATCACATATTAAATAATGATAAAATAAAAAGAGAAAATGAATTCTGCTCATTTTTGCTTACCTTCGGTCTTGCTCTTTCTTTGTTAGGACCAGTAGGCATGGCGGCAGCTGCTGCTGTGGCAACTGGTAAGAAAAGAAAGAGGCCTCACATTTTTGAATCCAACCCCTCTATCCGCAAGAGGCAGCAGACCCGTCTGCTAAGGTGCGTAGCACAGTCGTTTTATTTTTTTCCCACACACACAGAAACACCAGTGTAACTTCCCGTTATGTTCGAGCTAATGTTGCACATTTAGGCTTTCATAGTGAACAGGAGGTGATAACTGATGTGTTTCCAGGAAACTGAGAGCCACCCTAGATGAATACACCACCAGAGTGGGCCAGCAGGCCATCGTCCTCTGCATCTCTCCCTCCAAACCCAACCCTGTCTTTAAGGTGTTTGGCGCTGCTCCGCTGGAGAATGTGGTGCGTGTTCATATACAACAGGCTAAAAACTGGTGTTTGCTGGGTGAAAACAGGCCGAGTGATCACGTGGCACTTTTAATTTTTATTCCGTCAGCAAGTTGAACGTGAATTTTGTAGTTAAATGAGACAGTGCTTGTGCTAGTAAAACTGTGTTGGCTTTACCGTCTGCCCTGCAGGTGAGGAAGTACAAAGGCATGATGTTGGAGGATCTGGAGAATGCTCTCGCTGAACACGCCCCTGCAGGCGGTGAGCTGGCCTCAGAGCTGCCCCCTCTCACAATCGATGGCATCCCTGTTTCTGTCGACAAGATGACCCAGGTCAGGTCCTGTGTGATAAACGCAAAGAAACGAATACCAGTCGATCATTACAAGAAACGTCTTTTCCGGGAAATTGGTTTAATAAGACATCGGATTTTCAGAGATTGTTGTGCGTATTCAGTAAATGTAGCCTTCCCAGTGTTCTGCCTTCACTCTTCTACTGGTCCCTAGGTAATGTCTGCTATTAAGAACAAAGTCTCCTTCTAGCTGAACTGGCTGTTGTGCTGGTGAAAGCTCGTGCTGTCGGGTCTTTTGCTGCAACATTACCAGCACTGGCGATCTCAGCTCTCTGTTCCCCCCAAGGGAACCAGGCTTGTTTACTCTGCCTTCCTAGTGCTGCTGACGCATTCTCTGGATCATCAGCAGAGCAGCCAGCATGGCAGCGGCCCTCAGAGGCGCTCTACAACCCTGGGGTCACTTCAGCCAATGGCAGGGCCAGACGTTTCCTCCGAGGGCAGGTGTGGGGGGCTTGTTTTTCTGGAGGTTTGTAGGATGAGCTTATCAGGACTAACCTGTTGCCTCACTGAACAGCAAACCAGGTGCAAATGTTGTGGTGTGTTGGATGTGGCTGAGCCGCTAGAGCAGATGCGAAATAAATGCCTTTGAGATGAGAGTTAAAAGTAAAGAGGCGTCGGTTTAAATACAGATTGGAGCCCGAACCTTTATCAAGGTGGGTTTATCAGCCCCTCTGCAGACATCCCCATTTAAATGTGCAGTCGAAGAAATCCCAAACGAGGTTTAGTGGCGCACCAGCCAGTCCAATGGAGGGAGCTTGTGTAGCAGGTGATCTCGGGTCTAGCCTGAGCCCTTAATTACCCCCCTAGTCTTGTTAGGGCCAGGGACCCAGCAACATGGCTGCCGATTGGTCCATTACTTGGAGGATTAGGATTGGGAGTTGGGGTGGTGGGTGTAGGGACAACCTGCCACTTAACTCACTAGCCACCGTAATTAGGCCATCTGCTCTGGCACACACACATGCAGATACGTTCACACATGAAGCAGCCACAGGTGGATAAACAAGCATCTTTTCAAGTCCTTGTTTGCAGCTAATCCAGACTCTTCTGTCAGTTTGTAAAGAACTGGATGAAGTCACGCTAGTTTCCACTCGCTTTTTTAGGGTTTTCACTGTCACATCTTCACGGGATGCTCCAAGGTGGCTTGTTCTTGTGGGTTAGAGGAAATGAGAGGGGGAGGGAGGGATTTATTTCTCTCAGAACCAAATTTAGCCCATGATGCCAAGGCAGGCAGACGCTGCAGTGCCTCATTGTGCAATATAATCCCTCAGTGATGCTTGCATATTACCAGGACACTGAGGACATCGGTGCTAAACCCCACCCAGCCTGTCAGCAGCGGCTGTGTGTGCTGGTAAACGGAAATGCTGTGTGCATGGTAAAATATGCAGGGAGATGGTTGATGCACACGGACAGGGTGTGACCAGTTACTACAGTTGATGATCAGCCGAACTAAGAGAGCCAGTCTTTACCAACGGACCACCCCCGCCCCCCCCGTGGACCCGCCAGTCTGGTGCCACAGCCATAGATTGGTCTGTTTACAGACATGGTCACATTGCTCTTTTTAGAAAGCCTGTTTCTATTTGCAGGCACCTCATTGTCCAGCCACAGGTCCGATCAATAGACCCCCGCCCCTGCTCAAGGGCACGTTTGTGAGCGCTGCTGCATCTCTGGAATATCTGTACCTGTGTGTGTTCAGGCCCAGCTGAGAGCGTTCATCCCGGAGATGCTGAAGTACTCCACAGGCCGGGGAAAGCCTGGCTGGGGTAAGGAGAGCTGCAAGCCCGTGTGGTGGCCTGATGACATCCCTTGGGCCAACGTCCGGAGCGACGTCCGCACGGAGGAGCAGAAACAGAGGGTAAGAGGGGAGGAGGAATTATTTCAGATTTTTGATCTAGCTGTCATTCTGTAACTCATCACGGACGATAACTCCCTTCAACAAGTGGTCTTCCTGTATCTCAAGGTGTCTTGGACGCAGGCTCTGCGCACCATTGTGAAAAACTGCTACAAGCAGCACGGCCGTGAGGACCTCCTGTACGCTTTCGAAGATCAGCAGGTACCCACCACCACCACCACCCAGCACCACCTGACCGCCGCCCCCAGCATCGCCCACCTCGTGCCCTCGCAGACCGTGGTACAGACCATCAACAACCCCGACGGAACGGTGTCGCTTATCCAGGTACCTTTGAGCTGCGTTTTTGCATAGTGGTGACACAATGATTTGATGGTGGCTCCTGTTTTGTCCAGGTGGGTACAGGACACACGGTTGCCAAGCTGGCAGACGCCTCAGAGCTGCCCGGTGTGACGGTGGCGCAGGTCAATTACTCCACTGTGACTGATGGAGAGGTCACACCTTTTTTTTCCTAAAAGAAACGTCCATGTTATTTTCATAGACCTACAAAGTATAAAAAGCTTAAGGAAGTGACGCTTGATGCTTACGTGTTGTGTTGTTGCGGTGCAGGTGGAGCAGAACTGGGCTCTCCAAGGCGGCGAGATGACAATCCAAACCACTCAGGCCTCCGAGGCCACACAGGCTGTGGCCTCCCTGGCCGAAGCCGCCGTCGCCGCGAGCCAAGAGATTCAGCCGGGGGCCACGGTCACGATGGCTCTGAACAGGTGAGCAAGTTCCTGCACAGCCAGGGGTCAGAAAACAGTGTTTGCAGGACTTTGACCTGGTCAGTGATTGAATACTGCGGATTTAGACGGACTTGTGCAGTTCGTTATACCTGGAAAAATGATGCCACGTTAGCTCTGTTTGTCACCGCTGTAGTGTCAAGGTAATAACTCCGGATGTGTATGGGTATGTCCCAGCGGGGCTTGTTACCTGTGTCACACCTGAGCCCTCCCACTGCTCCTCCTCGCATCGCATTTCTGTTTAATCGACACTTGGCTTAGTGCTGTACGTCCTCCGGAACATTACCTTTTTCCTTTTACAGCTCCAGAGGGAAAATAAAACCTTTCTCCTCATGTCTCCTCATGCTGACATTTTGAACAAATAGAAACCAGCAGCACAAAATGCTCTTTGGTAGCATTCGTGCAGAAATTCAATGGGCTGCAGCTCCTCCTAATCTATCTGGTTCAATCTCAGATGTGCTTAATAATGAAGATGTGAGCAGTTCCATTAGTTTGTGTTGTAGCCAGTGTGCTAATAGGCTCCTGGTAATTCCACTGGATAGATCTGGTTAATAAAACTGCTTTGCTAGACCCACAGCACCTGGCCTGTAGGGAGTTGTGACAGATTCTCCATAAATCCAGACTAGAAAAGCCTCTTACAGCTCATACACCTTCCGCTTCACCCCACCCAACTTTTGTCTTTGTGAATGTCCTGCATGCACTGTTCACAGTGAGCTACTGTGTGTGTGCATGGCCTCAGACATAAATGTCTGTTTTTAAGACTTTATCTACTGTGTGTTGCAGCGAGGCAGCAGCACATGCCGTGGCAACACTGGCGGAGGCCACTCTCCAAGGCGGAGGGCAAATCTTCCTGGCGGAGACGGCGGCTGCAGTTGGAGCACTAGCTGGGGCTCAAGATGGCACGGGTATAACTGCTCTGTCTATGAGTTGCACTCATTCATAGAATTATTCCACACACAAATGCTAAAACAGAGGCATATTTAAGGCTCCAGCCACATCATCTTGTATTCTAATGATGAATTCTGTCCTTTAAGAGTTACAAAACACGACCGCGACAGTATGTGTAATCCAGGTTTGGACCGGTGGAGATACTGCATATGTCCCTGTGTGTATGAGTGTGTTTGTTCCCCAGCCACTGGCATTTCTAATTAGCCTTACTAGGTGTAAGCTTCCCTCCACCAGGGCTGCGGTGAGACCTCTGAGCTTCTACACTCTAATCTACTCTGTGCTGATGTGACAGATGGTGTGCGTGTATGTGTGTGTCAGCATGAGGGACTATCTCAGAGTCCATGTTCTCTTAATGACACGTTAGCTTCTTGACCCCATCTTCAGCATCCTTCCATGCATACTGCACGTGCTGCTACAGCGGTGCCTGGGGCTGGAGGCTGCTCTGATGATTTTCATTCTTTGTTGGTGCTGGCAAGTCCAGTTGCACACATCCTGTCAAATGTTCAGCTTTACCCATAGTCATTTCTTCTAATCAGAAGCATAAAGAACACCAGCCTAGGGGCATGTGCAAGTCCCTCGGGGACCCTTCTTAAGAGAGCCGATCCACTCCATTATCAATCCGTGATCTAATCGCTGCGCCAGCTGTCAGCAGACAGCCCCAGGTTACTGTGCTCGACAACACACACGCATGCAGATAACTCAGACTTGTATTCCTGTAATGAGACATCTATTCCTTCAAACTTCCTTTAAATAGGACCTAAAGAGAGAGGGCCTTCGGCTCAATGAAACGGCTAATGAATCTGCTAAATCCACTCCTTCTCTCGACTATTGACCTTAGCTAATCATTGTAGTGCTACACAGTAGTGCAGAGGACCGTTTGAAGTGCATTAGCCCAGACGGAGTTGATTGGCCTGTGTAGTAACCTCTTTGAGAACACTGGCATGCAGACACACACTAATTCAACATAGGACTGGCCACACCGGACGTCACCCTTCATGTCTCCATAACTAGCTTCGAGTGGGAAAAGGAGGCCCTTGACTCTATAAATGCACTGCGGACACGCATCAGCGTGCCAGGCCGGTGCCCCGCCGCCTTAAGCCGCCCACTCTAATCACTGGCAGCACAGCCACCTGTTTTAGGAAAAACTTAACCCTGTCACAAATCACTCGCAAGTGGGCTCAGCGAAGGCCTAGATTAGAGGAGCGGCGATTTGGGGAGGCTGAAAAGGTGGATGGATTTTGAATGAAGCCCTGTAGAATTTGCCATTGATGTCGACCGTGTGAGCCGGCAGCCGTGAATCTGTTGACACTGACAGCTTGCAGGGTGGGGCCGAGCACGGAGCAGTAATCCCCACAGGCAGAGACGCACACCGGGCCATAAGGGAGGCGAGCTGAAAACATTCAATCGGACCATTGTTCAGGAGTGCCCTCTGCAACGTGGCCACCTCCTGTCAGACAGCTACGTAGGTCTGACTGCCTCCCAAGTACCCCACCAAGACCCCAGCGACAACACGTCCATAGTAGTATCTGTAGCTAGAGCTCATCCCCCTCCGAAAACAGTCTTTGTCGAGTCAGGCGAAGGAAATGAACTTTTACACTGAAAGAAAACTGTTTCAATCTAAAACTCGTCTCAAACCTCTCCTCGCAGGTCTGGTCCAGATCCCAGTCAGCATGTACCAGACTGTCGTGACCAGCCTGGCTCAGGGCAACCGGCCCGTCCAGGTTGCCATGGCGCCCGTTGCCACACGCATCGACAACACTGTTACATTGGACGGCCAAGCGGTGGAGGTTGTGACCCTGGAACAGTGACATTTGTGACCCCGGAAGAAGCGGCATGCACTGGATGGCCACTCTGGAGTGTAGTAATAGGACAAAACGCTGTGTACGATGTTAATATTTTTAAATGTGCATCTGCAGAGGCAGTAAAGTGGATTATCATTGTGTTTACTATGTAAAGTTATTGCTTTTTGTGCGTGTTGTTTTTCTGTTTTGTTTTGTTTTTGGGTGTGTGTGGCTCTATGTTTTCACGTCTTTTTTTTTTTTTTTTCCTTTTTTTAGCCCAGTGATGTAAGTATTTTTTATTTATTTCCATACAGTTAACCTTTTACTGAAAACAAAAACCAAAAAGCCTGGGAGGAAAGCCACCACTGCTCGCCCAGTGCATGCAATGATCACCGTATCACTGTTTTGGAATTTAATTTAAATTTTAACGACCTGTCTGCTCGTTCCTGGTTTGTTTTTGGGGTTTTTTTTTTCAGTATTCCGTTCAAAAACCTTAATGAATTTTACTATTTTCAACATCAAAACCAGCTAGTAGACAACAGCGTCTAAGTCGTTGACGTTCCTAGTGTTTGCCAAGAGAAAGTTGTGTTTAAATCCATCATGTGTGCTTTTCCCTGGCCCCATTTCTGTCGTCCATGCACATATGTGAAGACTCAGGACATGTATTAAGGTGTGTTACTGGACTGCTGAGATGACTTCCCAATGCAGTTGTCTACCAAACCTGTTTAATATTGCTGCATGGATAGAAGCGCCCCACCTCCCTTTTAGTTTCAAACACATCACAGGAAAAAGCAGACGCTTGTGTCGCAAACGTGAGAAGAACGTTTATGTCAATCTCACTGTAAAATTTCAAAAATTTATGCTTGCCAAAAAAATAGCACAATTTCATCAGATGTAACAATTCAACTTACTGTTCCTGTCCGTTAAGAGAAATCATGAATAAATTGGCTGCTTTTCCTCATTTGTCCAGTCACTATCTTGCCATTCGGGGTCAGGAGAACGCTTCAAAAACACTTGTTTCCTTTCCTTTTTTTGGTTTTATACCATCTGTCATACATTTTCTGAAGCAATTAATAAATAAAGCAGAATCTAAGACAAAAATAAATTAAACATTTGTTTTTTTTTACTGCCAGTCCAACAGAGGGTTTACAATGCAGACTTGCATTTACAGGTTAGACGGACCAATAAATTAGAAATTAGAATGCAGAGGAGTAAAGAGGAGAGTAAAAGGACATGAAGTAAGCAATGATATCAACTTAATATGTCGTCATATTATTTGTATCGATAATCTCCAGTTATAGAAGAATTGTTGGCTCGTTTCTCTGGATTATTGATACAGGCCAGCAAGGCTGCAGCCACACTCTCCTCCACAGCTCCTCCACCTTCCCTGCCGTGACAGACAGGACCGTGATTATATCATAAGCTGCCTGAACCTCCTCTGCTTTAAAGCCTGGGATTTGCTCGCCGGGCCCTTCTGTTGCCGAGCCGAGCCCGGAGAGAAGCGTTTTCAGGCTTTAATCTATCAGGCGTCAGTGGACATCCTGCTCTTCCTCTAGATTAAAGCTGCTACCAGTGTGGAGAGGAAAATATTTTGATTCAGTGGTATGATACGCTCTCCTTTCCTCATCTATTCCCAATAAATAAAGTTTGGTAGATTGCTCTAGGAATGAAAGGCCTAAGCTTCAGAGCACCCACTTAGCTACACTTACACAAAGTGCATGGAAACCTTTCATCTTCATCATTAAAGCTGAAGCAGACGGAGATATGAGGCTGCTGATCAACGCGACACTGTCCACTCTGTTACAACCTTCTAATGTAAATCAATAGCACTTTTAAAAGTGTTATTGGTGGCAATAGAGCCATCGTTTTAATCAAAAATACAGTAGTATGTGTGAAACTGTTTCACCGTCTCCAGGTGGATGTACCTGTTTAGAGCTGTTTTTTCAGGATGAGCACACATGAGTTTTAGGAAAACAATGGGAGCCCACCTGGTTTGACCCTGGCGTGAGGCCTCGGTTCTGAGGGAAACGGGCCTGTGCTGCACTGCCTGACGCTGTTCCCAGTTACATCATCATGCAGCACACTGCAGCGCCCAAGCCCAATCATCCCCTCCATCTGACTGACTTTGAACCTGATTGGATGCTGTTAAAAACACATCCAATCAGGAGGGCCAGGCTGCAGCGTGAGCGCGGACATTCCCGGACCCGGAGGCAATATGTTTAGTGTCGGAAGATGACTGGACGCTGATCGATTTTCCGCAGGCGTGGGCGAAGATGTGACTTCAGTGGCTCGGCTCCGTGGGGGTCACCGCAGGGCGATAAAGGAGGGGTTGGTCATTCTTGTTAGCCAGAGTCCTGCAGGCGCACTCTGGAGCAGAGCTTTAATCTCCACTAATCGTTTCTTAATACGTGCATCCCGGGCCCCGCACCCCCTCCGTTCCCCTCTCACATAAACACACACGGGTGTGTGCACATATGCTCAAACCAAACAGTTCACCAGTTTCCAAACCTCCACTTGCTCTAACAAGGGATAATCCTCTGCCCTTCTTTTTGGGCATAGGGTTGGTCGAACTACAAAAATGGATTTCTTATTAAGGAAAAATAGAATTTGAGGTCTGAAGATTCAAATCACATCGAGTAGAATTTAAATTCTCTCGTGTTTGAAAGGGAAAAGCAGGTAAAACTGGCCGGATGGAAGTAGTTCTGTGGAAAATGCAGTTTTCCTGACAGACGAGATCTTGCAGGCGACGCATCTTCGGCCAATATTCAGGCTCCATAATGGCATCCTCACCTTCTCAACTCACACCTCTCTCCACCTCCAGCCCAGACGCTGCGTAAGAACGATGATAATCTCATTTCACTAATGCTCTGTAGCCTGCATTAGAACACAGGCAAGGCACTGTCTCAGCCTGACTCTACCCACCCAGGAAACAGGGTGTGTGTGTCTCTGTGTGTGTGTCTGTGTGTGTGTACGTGAAACAGAGAGAGAGATGGATGGAAAAAGGGGCCAGGGGGGCTGTGAGATAGAAGGGGCGCTAAAAAATGTGGTGTAACCTGAGCTCACAGGCCCATCTGGAGACGGCCTCGCATGGACGAGGGTTATCCCACAACGCACTTTGCTGCAGGGAGGATCGTTAGAGGAGAGCCTGATGCAGTCTTTTGAAAGGATTTATTTGCATTACAGATAAATGAATTTGTATGAGAAAAACACAAGTTAGGAGCAGCCAGCAGGTGCACAAACAGGCGCGAGCACGAGGAGGTTAGAAGCTACACATATCAGACGTAACGTGACCATATTTGACGATCACATGTGGTTACCTTGCAGGCAAACTAGTAACAATACAAATCATATTAGCCAAAGTGTAGGCTATAAAGCAGGATTTATGCAAAGACAGATAAAGAGGTTTTAATCCACAGATCCCCCTGTCACCTACATATGCAGACCCTGACCCAGATATAAGGAGCTCAGTATACACCAGCTTTTTGTGCCATACCGTTCCACTACTGAGGAAGAACTCCCTCACTCTGAATACTCCATTTTCAGAGACGAGGGAGGGAAAAAGGATGCATTGAAAGCCAGGGGTAAGGTGACACCGTCAGATTTGCCAATTATACCACAGAGCCGGGAGAGAAACCCCCTGATGATTGGCTGCTGGCAGAAAAGCTGAACCTTCACATGACCAGAGTCCTTCATAACTGCAGGAGCGTGGCATTTATTGTATTAAGCACTCTGTTCTTCTAGATCTATATGAAATATTTTAAAACTAAAAACACAAATGTTGGCAAAAGGCCGGTATTTAAAGGTAAAAGGTAAACTTCCCCAGAATAAAGCAAATATAGAGCCCAGACCTGCACAAGGCAGCTCTTTTCCACACACACACTGTAAAAAAGAATTCCTTCAAAATAAAATCGTGGATCCAGACAAGATTTACTGAAATATCTTTGCAACTTTTTGCGTTATTTTGCTAACACTCGAACGAATACTCAAACAAGCAGAGAGAAAACATAACCTCTTTGGCGAAGGTAAACATTTAAACCCAAAAGAGGACCTTATTTCGGCATTCCTAATCAACATACTTCAACAATAAACACACGCTATTACGGCCTTACCTTCATTAAGTCGATTCGTTCATTGTAACCAATGGCTGTTAGCCACAGGTCAATGTAGTCAAGATGACTGACTTTCTAAAATTTGTTAGACAATTGTCGTATTTATAAAAAAAAAAAAGTTTGTTGTTTGGTGTGATTTCTTCTTCTTCTACAGCTGCGGAGTAGCGCATAAACCCGCGGGCTCTCTAGCGCCCTCTGCCATGAGCCGGGAGTACTGTTTGCCTCAGCGGGTGACTTTTTTACTGAGGTTTTATGATTGATCCGTAATTGATCCGCATCGATACAAAAATACATTTCATACATGATTCAAAAAATTGAAGAACAGGGCATATAATGAGAGTGGTTGAAATCATTTTATTTGCAATATACAGAGGGAGAGCAACACAATATTTGCGTCTTATACCAGCACAGTTTGTGAAGGATTACATGAGCCACTAGGCAACCCAGCAAAGCGCTGACTGTTTCTGGTTAAATAAGGGTAATATAAATATACGTTAAAAAATATTCAAATCAGCTTTGACTCAGAGAGTGGAACAATCAATTGGAGCCATTATGGACGTACTTTCTGATTTGTACAGAACAGACTATTTAGTTGATACTCATCTTGTTTTTGATTAGTTCCTAATGGTGCCATTATCTAGCTTTTTTGTTGTGTCATGCCTTGATTCTTTGGTAAATTCAAGACATTTCTCAAGAGCTGCAAACCATAGAGTCATTGGAGCTTTGAGGCTAGGGTGCGGAGGGAAGGAATAGTTTCCACCCACCCTTCGGCACTGTCAGCCACTCACTCATTGACCCAAAGACCCTCCAGAACCCCCCGGTTTCATCCATTTTTGCCTCCTCTGGGATCTTTACTTGGTAGTTGCTCTCAGGCAGTAGTTGGCAAGTCTAGAACCACCGGATCCATCTACCTCACCAGTGTGAGTTCTACCATTGCCAAACACCACCAGAGAGCTGCTGCGCTTATTGGAACCCATGTGAGCAAGAGGAGCTCAGAAGAATTTAAATTTAAAAGGAAAATTAAAAGAAATGTCAAACTTTTAATGAACAATGTTGTCATATGCAGGGACACAGGATGCAAGGGCTAAAGGTGAAAGTCTGTCTTCTCCTATATTGGCACTACACATAATTGCTCAAAGTATATATACAGAAGCAAAAATGTGCTAGTGCCAAAATGGGCAAAGAAGAGGAGCGCCCGGGCCATCGCTGCGACAGAGACGCATGCACAGAGCAAGATGAAGCTCACTGCATGCAACTGCAGCAAAGTGGTTACATCACATCCACCACACCCACGAGCAGAGGAGAAGAGAGTGAGCCGCCACGGGCGGCCATTATCAAGTGGTTCTTTCTCTGCTCTGTTTATGGCCCTATGGTAATTCACTGATAGTGAGCTCTCACAGTGAATTCTACCAGTGCCATACACAGAACAGGAGTCAGTATCACGCCACCGGCGAGGGCCAGCCGCTCGGTACACGGGCGCCGCTCGCGCCGCCCAAGCAGAGCCATGCAAACCAGGCTCCCGACCCTTGTGAGGAGGGTAAAAAAAACAAAAGAATTCAGACAGGAAAGGTACATGGGAAGAAACGGTCGCCAAAACTGGGAGGAGCGCCGCAGCTTTAGGCTGCCTCGCAGATGGACACAAGCGTTAAGTAATGGGTCAATCGAAAGGACAACTAAATTTAAGTCTGATCAATCCGAAGAGGGAGAAAAACATCCTCATTGAGCAGTTTACTGCTTATTATAATAACTCTGTCCGACAATTACAACAGCAGCAGGCTGATAAGCAGGAAATGTGATCCATTTTAAACAGATAACCATTAGTTTATTTAATTTGCTACCTCTACAACAAACCAAACACCGTACAAGTCTGAGAACACTTTCTCTTCTGATACTTTGAGCTCACAGGAACTATGAACTGAGAGGAGCCATTTGATCCAGGGAGGCGAGGATGTGCCTTGACACAATGTCAGCTCAGCAGTATTTTGATCTCTTTTGTGCATCCACAAGTCGACTGCCGTCAGGTTCAAATGTAGACATGCAACCAAACCATCACAGAAAAATACAGCAAAAGGCCCCGACAGGCACATATGTGAACTCCTGTCTCTCGGTGCTGTAAAAGCGAGAGCTAACCTTCAGCCCTCTTCCTGACCTTGACAAAAAGCACCCTTGTGCTGATAACCTGAGGTCTAACTGTCCTCAAACGCCCCACCCTTGCTTCAGCCATTAGCTCCCTCACCCTGCACCCTGCAGCCGCGGTGCTCTCATTGATCCCAGCGATCAAACCATGTACTAAGTGATTCTTCAGACGCCCAAATGGCTCCCTGAGCAAGACTCCTATTGCCATTTCCTGGAGAAATCAATAGCACTAACAAAAAAAAAAAAAAAAAAAACGAACAGCACTCCTCACAGGTTTGTTTGGCTGTATAAGTTTTAATTTGGGTTTCTTTTTCTTAATCACACCCTATTATCAAAGGATGGCATGCAGCGTTGTCCCAAATAGACCTAATATTGAGAGCAACTGTCAAAATATGAAAACCCAACTGCACAGGCTGACATATTTGATCCTAAGGCTTTTTTTTAAATTTAATAATGCATTGTGTGTAAAATTAAGCTTATTTCAAAGAAAAGAAAAAGAGGCAACCCAGTGAAGACGAGCAGTCCTGACCGTTATGTCAGCAGCACATTTGATCCTCCTGAAATGTCCACGTTTGTCCCGGCTGGGACGCCTTTTGTCTCCGGCTTCGTTCATTTGGAGCTGCTCCAAAGCCCCTTCGGTTAATCGCATTTTCCTGAATAGGGAGTTTACAAGTCCTCAACTTCACGGTTATTTCAGGAGGATTTAAGTCCTGCTGCACGATTCCCTCTCTGTTGGTCATGCAACCTGACATACGTGAGCCTGGCAGCGATGGAGTCAGCAGGCCCCAATTATTCACCTCTTTTCAATCTCACAGCTAAATTAGAGTCATATTTTTGAGCTCGGTGAAATGCTTCATTTAGGATCCTATGCATTTTATAGCAACATGTTTGACCCAGGGAAACATTCAAATAAATAAATTAACAAAATGCAAAAATCGGTTTTAATCCACGGGATTAGGGTGCACTATTAGTGTATTCCACTGGTATTCTTGGGGTGGCAAAAAAATATTGAAAAGACATATAATCAATTTAATAGTAAAATAGCATTTTAATTTTAGGCCTACATGATCTATTTTAATCTACAAATCTATTCTGTAATCGAGTATAAGAACTACTATTTGCCTCACTTCATCCCGCTGACTTCTCCCCCGATTATACTGATGAAGAGTAAAAAAAAAACCCCACAGATTTTTAAAGTGTTCAAATATAAAACAGTCTGTACCTTCCTCCGCGTCCATCGCTGTGCGCCATAACTGGAGCGCCAAACTGCGCCTAAGTCGGACGCGTCAGATATTTTACACTCGGTCATCTTTCTGTCTGGAAGAGTTCCACCTTCTAAAGCGGTGCTGGCAGCAGGGCTGCGGAATTACAATGAAACAAAAGAAATCCAAGCGGCGTCCTGAACTTCCTGAGTATCAGATGTCAATTTCAGCTCTGCGCTCCCGTCCTCTCCCGGCGGCTGCCCCCTCTCTCTATCTCCTTCTCTCTCACCGTCTCTCGCTCCCCAAACTCTACCTCCTCCCTGATCCTTTTCCCCTCCTTTTACCTGCGCGCACACGCTGCACACTGGGAGAATTAAAGGTGCTCCTGCTCACCTTTTTAAAGGCGCAGACGCGCGCGGCAGCGCTGGCCTGGAACGAAGCAACGGTGGCACAAAACCCCATAATGGTCCCCGTGCTTGGAAATTCTGTTTTTATTCCATCTTTTCCCCCCAGAAGGCCTGCGACGCTGCCTTTAAAAGCAGAACTATCATTTAGGAAATAAAACCGGCGCAGGGTGCGAATGGCACCGGTGCGTACCTGTGTTTTTACCAGTGGGGGCTCGTCCAAAAACAGGACACACACACACACACACACAGCTCCCGTTCAGTGTCCCTCCACCAGATTAAGGCTCAACGTCCTGGGAATGATTTAAAAAACAAAAACCTGTCTGATCACAATAATCCGCACAGGCCGCCCGTCTGCGGCTCTGGTGGCGACCGGATCTGGAGCTTGCGGTGGATCCGACTCTGCAGCCCGGGGCTCTGCACCCGGACCCCGGGGACCGACGCAGCCCGAGCGGATGAGGATTGGTGTGGTCTCCCCGGATTAAACGATTTCCCCAGGAACCATTTGGACCAGCCATCCATCTAGCGCGCCCCCACCCAGGAAGAGCTCCGGCCTTGTTTATTATTATAGTCCCGATCTTTGGGGTTTATGGTGAGTGTGTTTATGACTGACGTTCATAAAATCTAGACAATCCACAATAAAAAAAAAATCCCACCCTCATTCATCACTATGGGCTTTAAATTTAAGGGATCTTGGAATTTTTCAACAATGTTATTCTAAAGATTTAAGAATCTGCGGAACTAAACATGAAATATTTCACTGATGGAACGTTTGATCCCTTTCTTTGAATTCTATTTTGCTTTTTTTCTATTTCATTTCGACTGCAAAGGGCGGCTGTGAGCAGAGAGGCCTGCGGGCCTGAGCTCTGCTGGTTCCTGCAGGAGAACCAGGCCTCCGTGAACACCGACACCACTCTCTGGTCTGTCACCCGTCAGGAACCATTCACATCATTTGCCTTCTTTGGAGCAAATAAACCAGAAATGTCCACTAAATAGCGCACACGCATCAGACACGCAGAATGCGCGCCCCCCCCTCAGACCCTCATCCCGGGATTAGTGTGAGCCGCCTGATGCTGTTGAAGCTGCAGTTCTTGGGTCGAGATGCTGCCGGATCAAATGACTCCGTCCAGATGGCCACTGACGGTCACACACTGCCTTTAAAGCCGTGCGCGTAGATTGCGCAATGCGGACAACCCCGTGGACGCTTTTGTAGGCGCGGGCACACACACACGCACGGAGGTCGAGTGTCTTCATACCTGGTGCTGCAGCATCCTCGGCCTTCTTCAGGGACCTCCGCTCCTCATCCTCCTCCCTGCGCATCAGCGGGGCCACGTCCCGGCTCCTGGAGGACGCCCCAATATATGAGGGCGCGCTGGGGCCAGAGTCCATTTACCTGCTGTTGACCACGAGGCGGACACCTGCAGGCGGCCCGAACTCGTCTAATATTTAACGGCCGTGTTCTTGGCTTGCGTTACACTCCTTTCAGGAGGCTGAAATCAATCCGCCGAGGCGCGTCGCCGGCGTTCGGCGGGCCGCTCCGTGACGGCCGTGACGCGCGGACTCCACCTGCTGAAACCGGAGAGGCGCATCATCTGTGCGGGGGCCGGCCGCCCGGTGCGCCGGGGCGAGAATAAAGAAGTCTGGGATGAATATTTCAAATTGGTTCCGAGACAAAGTGACGCTGCGCGCTTGAGCCTGTGTAAAGGATCCGGGACACACGATAGTCAGATGAAATGATAATGGCGAAGAAGATCTCCAGAAGGCAAAGAACACCGCGACATGGCGGCTCACTTTACAGGCGAGGCTGGAAATGATGGGAAACAACAGAAACGCCGTCAATTAACACAAAGGGGGAAAGAAAAACACGAAATTATCACACAGTTTCTTTCCTAATTATTGGATGCGCGCAGATTATCACCAAATATTGAATATAAATAAATCCATTTATCTTTGGGAGGATGATTATTATTTTACGTGCGGGCTAAAAATTAATTTACATTTCGGCTGATGTGGAAAGTCATTTTCAACTGTGGCATTGCTCCAGGGGATTACTGAACACGGGATTATTTAAACGTCCTCCGCACATGCAACATCATTAAACGAGGAAAATCAAACGGCATCAAGACGAAAATAAGGTCGCGGAGCAACGGCTGCAGACGCAGATGAGCGGGGAGTTTTAATTTTGGTGGAAAAAAAGATAAAGAGGTTGAAAAAAAAAATCGTGCAATAAATTTCTTTAGTTTTTAAAATTGGCGTAAAATATCGCAGACTAGAAGGTTGCTGCTGCTCTGACGCGAGGGCCGGATTACTGCAGGGGTCATTTTAGTAACGGGTCATCTATTAGTGAAGCCTCGGGATCATTGTTGCCTCCCTCCACCAGTCGAACAGTTTTCCAGTGAAACCCAGCTGGTAACCCGAGACAGGCCTTCTGACAGCCGCTCCGGAGAGGAGAACCCCAACATGGAGATGGATCCACGGCCATGACAGCCCAACAGAAGATCCGAGGATGTTCCTGGAGCTCTGCGGGTCCTGACGAACACACAGAACCATCATCGATTGGAAAATGTCACCAATTTATCTCGCTTTTGAAAGGTTTGGATGGGATTATACATTGAAAGTCGACGGTCTAATTTTTTGGCATCAATGGATCCAATATATACATTTTTAAATAATATAAAAACATCACTCAAAGGTTTATAAAAGTTTATGGTTAAAGAAGTTAGCAATATATGCTGATCTCAGTAGACACTTTTGAGATGATACCTCCTGCACATTCCATCACTTTGCAAATTGAATTGCAGGAATTAGCAGAAGTCTCCTGGACGGCTGCACACACACTTTAGCACTGCTAAATGCTTGCATGGACAATAAGCAGCCAACAGTGATTGATCACGTTATGCAGCAGACAGTCTAATGTGGAGCCTTGGGCATTATAAAGCCTTGAAAGGCCACAGCAGCACTGGTCACCTGACCACTGCACTCCAGCAGGGCCAATCAGAGGCCTCGCTCGTTCATCTGTAGCAGCACACTGCAGATGAAACAGAAGCTTTAAATATTTCATTGAGACTCTCAGGTTGCTGGACTCCTGGAGGTCAAGATGGGAGGAACAGATCTGCTGCCTTCTCTTCTGATCCCCTCGCTCTGCACCCACCCTTAAGTTGTGGTTTTGAGATATTATTTAAAAAAAAACTATTATCAGCATCTCCAAGCTGACTGCTTCTATTGTTCAGGGTTTTACTGGCGTAAGTGCACGTGACTCACCTTCCAGTTGGGATTGATTCTGCACAGTATGAAGGGGGGAAGCTGTGTGATGCTGGGAGATCTCAGGTTTTTTCCCCTCCTGCAATTCCTGTTTAGTGAGGGAAAAAAAAAAGAAGGTCGTGATGCAACGATGACCACTGCTCAACAAACACCAGAAAAAACATCATCAGCCAGTCATCCAAATGGTGAAGTCATTTGGATGACTGCTCCAGTAATAAAGACAGATTGCTGCGTGACTGAATACATTTTTCAGAGGAGAGGGGATTACATAGCCTTATGTCACAACATTTAGTTTCCCCTGCTGTGATTAAGGGAGAGGCCTTCGGCTCGCTACAGCGCCCCCACCTGGATCCCCTCTGCAACTGCAGGGCTGAGTCCGAAAACGGGGCTTTGACGCCAGCAGCGGTATTTTCCAGGGTGCAAACATTCAAATAATGCAAACGAAGTAAAGTAGCCGTCAGAGGTGTGTGCCAGGGCCTGGCTGCAGACCTTCATCGCTCACCGATCAGAATGGAGGCAGAGGAGAGCTCTTCAGACCGTCACAAGTCGCACCTGACACTTTAGCGTGGAGTTACAGCGACACCTGGTGGGGAAACGTGGGGATTACGCTCCTGTCAGGAGTCTGGCGGATGTCAAGCAAGGCCTTCTTTCTTTATCTATTATTTGTATAATGTCGATGGCCTATGTACTAGTATGGCACAGGATTTCAATTTAATGCTAAAATTGCTTTCATTACCGGATTTATCAAGAAATTGAAGGATGTGCATGAGCATTTTCCACATGAAACCACCTAAAGGGTCTATAGAATTCAGGAATCTTTAACAACCTACAGATGTTTGTGTTACCTAAATAAAATGCCTCACAACCACTTATGCACATTGTTTTATTAAAAAAGAAGTTATAACATTTTATACACAACTATTTATGAGATTATAAGCCTGTTAATAGAGAGCATTTTGTCTTTTTGACAAGCATGCCCACTTCACAATGCAAAAAAAAAAGAACAAAAAAAAAGTGGGTAAAAAGGGCGATAAAATAAGACCAAGGATGGACCCTTTTCCCCAAATAAATCACACATTAGTAACAAACACAGTTCTGTTTTTTAAAAAAAAGTCTTTTTCCATGCTGTGTGTGCCTGCTGAAGGCCCTGACGGCACAAGCAGAGGGTCAGCCGGGGCGCAAACCCACACGAGCACAAGACGAAATGGAAGGTGTGCACCGAGCGAGCCTCAGCTCCACACCAGGAGCATGCAAGTGCACGAGAAGACACGATCAACACACGGAGGGAGGGTGTTCCTACAGCATCGGGGGCTGTGCTCTGCTGTGCTGATTCCACAGGGCAGACCCTGAACGTCTACTCAGTGGCTTAAAACAGGCCGATGTGGCAGCTGAGAGCCATCCTGGTGCCCAGTGTGACGGGAGTACGGCTGTGTTGCTGGGCGTTCTGCCATCTTTAGGAAAAAACCAAACAGAGGCCCTGGTGTTCTTTCCCAGTACAGTGGTGGGATTGTCTTTAAAACTGCGGATAATAATAAAAACAAAGGGGGGGGGGAAAGCTGGAAGGGAGATAAGTGAACTCAACATACCTAGTGATCAGGCTTTTATCAGCGACTGCGGAGAGGAGGGGTGCTGCTGGAAATTTAAATGTTAATCATCAATTTACTTCTGGGCAAATGCACAAAAACCAGACGTTACTTCCCAGGGTCTTGTTTCATCAAAAAGAACAAATAGAAATCCCTGTTGCGCCACTGCATTGTGTGCTTTTTAATGAGGACATACTGCACTTCCAGCACCCAAGTACAATACTGCACAATGTAAAGCCATTAAAGTGAGTGAATTACTTCAAAAAAGAGAAGAAAAAGAAAGAAGGAAGCCAGTTAGACCAGAGCATAAACGTGGTGCCCCATTTTTCTATTTAGGCAGCATGGACAAAAGACAAAAAAACCAAAACTAAACCCAACACAACAAACCAGTTGGGGAAGGTCTGCGGGCTTCTGACTGGATGTTGATCACCAGTGTCACCAAAACACCGGGCTAAACATTCACACTCGTGTACTGCCATCGCCACAGCCGGCCCACACCACTCCGAACGGCTGCTTCCCACCTTTGTGGTACCCAAGCCGACATTCAAGACATCCTCAGGGCTGCATGAGAAATGATGATCCCAAAAACAGTCGCGCTCGGATAAACGCCGGAAAGCAGAATAATAAAAAAATATCAAGGAGTCTTTGCTGAAAAACCTGCATTCAAATATGGCGAATGTCCCGGGAGCTCTTTTCTGTACAGTTGGACCTACCAGGCTCACCCTAGGTGAAATCATTGGTGTGTACGACCCTGCCGGAGGAGGACGGGCGGGCGTCGTCTACGGAGTATCGTACAGGGAACACACAAGACTCTAACTAAAGGACTCAGTCAGCGATGAGTGTGTCTCAGGTTAACTATTCCAAACTAGCTACGTCTATCGTAACACAGCCACACAGCACATGTTGTTAGGTTGAAGTCAACACCCAGGAAAACAAACTATTCTGACATGTCCTAAACACAGCGTGACAAAGAGAAGTGTGATTCTTGTCCTTTTGGTGCCATAGCTACCTAACGAGATCACGACGCTGCCTCGGCCGGTTCCCCTCACCTGGAACAGAAGTAAACTTGCACAGAATAAACCACAACCGGCACAAGGAGGGAAAAGTGTAAAAACCTGTGCTTTTTCTGGTTCATGGCTTCTGGTGGAGCACGTTTGGGGGATTTCTTAGACGTCTTCCTTTTCTCATTGGGCACGGAGGAGGGCGTCGAGGTCAGGGGTGACGGGGAGACGCGTTGGGATTTTCCAGTCCCCCCCCACCCGCTCAGGATCCACAGAAACGGCCGCTGATCCTCACTGCAACGCACGCTTTCTTTTAGGTAGTCAGGTTTTGGCCTGGAGGAGCAACCCTGGTTTGGTGTGGAGCGTCTCGCGAGGCTACGGAGGCGTTTCTAATCGCTCTACAAGGTAGATACTGTACAATAAAAAAAGTGCTGACCCCCACCGTCACAGAAAAAGAAGGATGGGGGAAAAAAACGGATGGCAACATCTTTCTGAAAGTTGTGATTTTTATCTCAAACTGCCAACGAGTCGAAAACGAAATCTTTTCTCCGAACTATTCCGGTCCACTTGAACCATTTCGGGATAAAGCTGACCTTTTTGGAATTTCACATTCAATTCACTGGATTTTCCTCCCGACGAAAAGACGTTCAGCACATCTTGTGCGTATGATGGACTGTTAAAGGGTGATTCCGCTCTTCTGTCCGCTCGCGCTATCCAAGCCACATCTATGGTACGCTCCAAAGATCGACGCCAAATGCTCTTGAAACATTTTTTTAGAAGTCTGTTGTGAGGCGTGCATGTCGCGATGAGGAGGTTTTAACCTTTGACCTCACTGAGGGGGTCATCTGACTGTACAGGGGCAGATTCTGAAGCAGGATGTCGAAGGAACATAAAAAGGTAACAGGTCGAAGTGATGTGATGGAAGTCTGGGTCAATCTCAGCTGATACTGGACTATTTAGACGCTTCCTGTAAACGACAGCACAAAGTGGCAGCGCTGTGAAAATTGAGATTCGGGGTATTTGGACGATTGGTAAAATATAAAAGCCGAGTAAACAAATGAATGTCTCTGGGGATATTCTGGGCCTTTAACTATGTGACACCAAATAAAATGTGAAGTTGGTGCAGAAACAAACGTGAAAGCCATCATAACATCGGTGTGGGGAGACACAGCTACAGAAGGGGAGGGGGTGTCAAACACACCAAAGGCTAGATATCCATAAAAATCCTTGTTTAGTAGTAATAATAATAAAAAAATCAACTTGTTTAAATATGAATATTATAAGTCTGCTCTCTTATGGTTAGGAAATCAAATATAGTCTCTGTGGGGGTTAAAGGAGGGCGGTGGGATTGGGGGAGCACTCCTTTCACTACAACTCCATGTCCTGGGCCTCGTCTTCTGAGAAATCAGACATTGAGCTTTCGGATGAAGAGTCGCCAGCTGCTTCCTCCTGCTCTTTCAGTGCTTCCTCTGTTGCATATTTCTGGATGTACTCTGGAAGAGGAAGCATAGGGCACGATCAAACTACAAACAGAACGAGGGTGGCGGGGTAAAATTAATGCACACTTATTCACAAAATGATCAGATGTTGAATAGATTTCCTTTGGGGCTTCACCTTTAATTTTCTGCTTGTACGCTTCTGGCCGGTGAAGGTACATGGCGGCGGCATCTCCGTTGAGAGGGTCGATTGGGTTTGGGTAAGCCAGCAGCTGGGGCAGGAACGATTCAAAGATGTTGGTCAGATCTGTGAAAAGAAAATAACTCATCTATATGCAAGTTCAAACAATAGTTGGAACATCCAATCCGTGTTCCATCATCCTGACGTCCAGGATTATTACCTTGAAAAAAATATTGATTAAATTATTGTTGAATATATATTTGAACGCATTTATTTAAATGAACCAAAAAATATGTTCCTAAATTGACCTCACCTGTAATTCCACTGTTATCCACTGGGTGTCACTGCTGTGAATGTTAGCGTCATAAAGTAGAGAAAAGCAAGTTCATGGGTAAAAGCTCAGCGGTGAGCACGAGAAGATGAATGTGATCTGTATCCAGAACGCTCCTCCACGGAAACGTGTGCGGCCACGAAGCCGTCCATACTGGTCAATGTGGCAGACGCGATGACAAACTGGAATTTAAAGCCACGCTGGTGAAAGCAATTGGGTGACAAATAGCAGGTACGGCTGCCGCCACGGAGAGTGTGTGAGCACACTGGTGTTCCTCGCAGCTGACGACTGTAAATCATTCTCCCAGATCGCCGATGCGTTCTGACCTTGCTGGGCGAGGGTATTACCTCATTAGCGCTCCCTGCTCCCCCTCAGTAAGAAGATTACTGCCAGCAGTGTGCAGCACCACTGTCGTACACGGCACTGTGTGACCGAGTGTTGATGGAAGCGTGTACGATCGCATGGAGCCCAGTGGGGAAACCTGATACACACACAGGGAAGCGTGTGTGTGTGTGTGTGGGACTCACCATATAGGGCTGTCCATGTCTGGTTGATGACATCTAAGCACACCGTTCCTGACCTGGGAAAACGAGGAAAAAGAAGGGTTAATGAGCGACCTCAGACCAATGATAGGAGTGTTTTCAGCAACTGTCTCCAGGGAAGAGGAACGTTCCAATACAAAGATCAATGTTGGTGTCATTCTCACCAAAATACTGTTCTCACCATTAAGCACATGAAGCACAGTCTTTTCTCGTGTGCTTGAAATAAAATGATTAAATTTAAAAGCATCGATTTGTCTTTTAGACCCTTCTCTGCAGTAAGAACACCAACAGAATAGAGGGCTCCTTTTTCTCTGCCTGCCTCAGCTACACAAACAGTCATAAGCTGCATTGTGTTTGTCAAAAGTGGCCTTCTAATTAACACGTGAGAATGGAAAAATAAGAGCTTCTCACAGGAAAGAGGATACTCTCTACACGCTGCAGGTTAGCATGCCTGTGAGCCCACCTGAACACAGACCAGACCCCACTGCTGCTAACAAAGGCTACATCCATGTGGTAGAAGGGAAAAACCCATGAAATCAACATGCGATCAAATTCAAAGAGGACAGAAAACAACTCACGCTTCATCGATGTTTGGATGAAAAATCTTGTTCATGAATCCTGAAAAAAGGCAGAAAGGAAGATTACACAGCTCATGGGCCAGAACAACCTGCGCTGCTGTAGGTGACAGTAAAGCTCCCCACCTATTGATGGTGACTTGAAAGGGTATTTCTCAGGAAGATCTACTCGCACCTTCCACACGCCACCCTCGTACGGTGCTGTGCACACAAAAACAGGCAGATGAGTCATTTTTTTTCCCTCCTGGCGGATGTCATTTTCCATCCCTCGTGCATGCCAATGAACGTACACGTTCTCAGGTATAAACCTGCCCCCTCCCACAACTGCACGATCCTGTGCCACCTTCCCCGGTTTTTAGGCAGTAACGTGCTTCAGCCCTGGAGGATTCTCTTCATAGAATACGACATCAAAGAGTAGCAGAATGAGATTGTGTGAGTGTGTGACGTTCTCCCAGAATAGCTGTGTGTGTAACGGGAACCGTATGTGCCGATTCCAGACTGAAGGCTGCTGCGGCTGACTGAGGAGCAGATTGTCGGGGACGGACAGAGGAGGAGGAGGAGGAATACAGCAAATATGGGCGGCCAGCGTACGTTGCACGTCAGACGCCGTAAACGGCTTTTTACACCTACTTCCTCCTTTCACTGACGGGTGAGTGACAGTTGTTTTAGTAGCACAGATGTGGAGAACGGAGTAAATCCGAAGGGCTTCCTTCTGACGAGGCCACTCATTCAACAAGCTTGAATTCTCTTCTACACTGATTTCGAGCCATTTTCCACTCCGGGCCTTCTGTGATGAGCCGCTCTTTTATGCTCCAATTTAAAGGAAATGACTAAGGTTCAGTGCTGAATGTCCTCAAAAAGGCCACTTTTGGAGTTCAGCTCAACAGGAAATGTGGCAAGATTGTTGGAGTCCAGGGTCTGTTTGACAAGAGGTTTACACAAATATTGAATATTTGGACTCTTGTAAAAGAAGGACTTACTTCCTTGTGGTCCAAAAAACTTCACTACAAATTCGTTGAGTCCGCTTAGGATGGTGACTTCATGCTTGCTCTCAATGCTGGAGAAGGAAGGGTTAAGGACAAGTTTTTGAAAGTGCCCCACACATCACCAAGTCCAGTCATTCCGCTCACCCCTAAACCTGCTGCTTTACTTGCGCGGCCATTTGATTTAAGATACCGGAACAACAGGCATGATAAAATAACACTATTTGTATGTGGCCACTTTAAACAGCACATATGTTAAATGGTCCTTAGGATTGACTTTAGTACACAAAGAGAGACATTTAAAAATATAAAGTTTGGCTCCATAAGTTTCTGAAAAGAAGCTTTAGGAGGAATATATCAACAAAGATTGTGTACTTATGTATTGCTGTTCCCAGGCCCCTGATTATCCGTCCCCATCCTACCTTGGATTATCAGAATTATAATCTGTGGACAGCATCAGCTCAGAATCCTTTAACACACACTTCTAAACTGAGCTACAGATCTACACATATGCACGGTCACGCTCACTGCTGTGTCACATGACTCGATGACGCCCACATCCAAAACAATACCGTGAACATCATTTCATCATTTTCCTCAGGGATATTTCACACGTAGCAAATGTTAAAATCTCCATGATTATTTTATAGGCTGCAGCTGAAAATACACACTACACACTGTGTATCCAGCCTGTGGTCCAGCGTTTTTTTCTAGAGGCCACCGTGCTGTCTGAAAATATCCAGTCCTGACCAGTTTCTTTCTAAGTGTAGAAAACAAACATCACGAGGACAGTGAACGACACACACAGTTTATGGTCAAATATTCTCTTGTTGTACACACTTTCCTGACTGGTAAACAGACGCGCTGGTTCCCTTATTTAAAACCAAACCTGTTTATAATCCTTGCACTGAAAAACAGTGTGGGCCTAAAAACTACTAAAAGAATTCTTTAATATGGCTTAATGTTTTTACAGAACGTGCATGCGCTCAAATTTAAAATACCAGCGTTGAGCAGTCCGACCATCTGCTGCTGACTCCAGCTTCCAGGTAATCCACTTAAGTACTCCTGTCTGTGAATTAACAGCAGAAGCAAATTAAATAAACTAATAACACAATCAGAATACGCCGTTATTGGGATTACATTCTGGGGCAGAATGCTAAGTAATTATTATTAAGACGGCTGATGAAAAAAGTCTAAAACACAAGCCGGTGGGAAAAGAGGGATAAAGAGGGAAGAATGAGGTTAGATTAGGTTAGGTTAGATGGGAGATTAAAGAGTGTAACAAGATGTCATTCGAGAATAAAAATGAAAGGAGAAACGAGGCAGCAACGCCAAACCACAGGCAGGAATATTGAGGGGAAAATAAGAGACATGATGAATGCTGATGGAGCCCAGGATGGGAGATCTGAGGACACCATGAATGACTTGGGCTCCAGGAAATCTGGTGTACCATTACACACACACACACACACACACACATTATTTAACCTGTTCTTTTCCTGTCATTTTTACAGCTTTCCTTTAGTAGGTAGACAAGAACTAACTCTGCCCTTTTCAGAATCAATTTGCACGACACACATAAAGCTTCTCCAGCAGGCTGTAAATCAGCCTGCTTCAGAGCAGCCGACAATCTCCTTGGCATCGCCTACCACAACATGTCTGGTTTCCTGCAGATACGTAAATTATGACAAGTGAAAAAATAGATACAATTTATCCTCAAATACTGCAGCGTGAGAATCAGTCAGCTCACCGTTTTACCTTCTTTCTTGCAAGGACACTGAACGTTACCTCATACAATCAACAGCTTTGCAGATAAAAGGCAGGAAATACAGCATTCGCAGTGTAGCAAGCAGGTTTCCTCTACCCTGTACGCCTCAGACGGTGTCTGTTGTCGTCTATTACAGAGGTTTCTGCACCAAAAACAACCTGTTCAGCCAGTCGGCATCACCGGCATCCATACGGGGCCTATTTTTAGGAAAATGACCCAAATCAGGAGCCTGCAATGAGAATACAAAGCCTCTGCCCCTGATTCAGTGGTGTAATAACAATGACCACCTTTCAGCTGAGAAATGTCAGGCAGAAAACCCCCAAACCATTAGTGTGTGACCTTGCTACATACGCAGGAATAAAAACACAAGCAGCTGCTCGCCAAGGGAACTTTTCCTGACCAAACGTGATTTCAGCTGTTTAAAGCCAAGTTAACACTCGACTCCATGGACCAAATAACAAATCAAGAGCCTCAGTAGGTGAACAGGTTCGGTGTGTGTTAATGTGCAAACATTCTTCAAACGTGCCAGACACACCCTTAAACCTCTGCCTTATTCCACCCTGAAAAGTCAACTAATAACGTCAGGCTACTAATCAAATATAATCTAATGTACACAGCATCACATTTGCCAGTATTCTATGCACCTCACGGGTGCGCACACACACACACACACACACCTTTTTGTTTCTGAAATAAAGACATTCCCTACTGAGACAAATGTCTTCAGAATGAGCTGATCTTAACAGTATAATGAAGCCTAAACCTGTCACATCAGAAATAGGAATTCATTGACAAAAGGAGAAATTGCCCAGATCCATTTTAATTAGTAGCATATAATATTATTCTTTCATCAATATCCTTTGGCAGCGCTGAATTTAATTAAGTACAGGAGAGGCTAGAGTGTGTTAGCTGATGGCTATCTCCCCGAGTGTGAACTGGAACGGTGCAGTGTTGCGTGAGCTAAGTTCTTTGTCTCCTCTGCTGAGAGATGAGAGCCCACCCACTGCAATCAAACGTAGATCCTTCAGCCGCTCCTCCTCGCAGCCCTTTACTGAATCAACAGTGAATTTACAGCAAAGGCAGAGTCTTTGTGTGTGTGTGTTAATACATTTGGGTTCTGAGTACGTTCGCACACCCAGACGACGGTGGCACTCGCAGACCTGAGCCAGCGCAGGAAAAACAAAGGCCAAGGTGAAAAAACTAAAGGGAAATTTGGTGTTTTCATGTTTTTCATGCCAACAAAGCTAGAAATGTCAAAGAAAACGGAGAAAAGCCCAAAGCTAATTTTATCTACCTTCTACAGAAGCACAGGGGCGGATCAGATAGTGTCGAGGCGGTGAATGGGGCGGGGAGAGTTTGCACTCCATTTTGAGAAGAATGCATTTCTTTATGTCGCTACTCAAGTTAGCACATTATAAAGTATAACCGCTCCTTCATTTTTTAAGTGGTATGTCAAAACCCAAGGCAGACAAAAGCCTTACCGTGGCACAAAGACATACTCTAAAACAAAGAGAGGAACTTGAGTCCATCTGTTTTCTAAGGGAACTCAGCCATGCATGCAGGAATGTCACTGTTTGCGCTGATGGCCTCAAATCTCCTGCTGTCAGAAACGTCTCGCCTCCAGGCATCTAAAACCGAACTGCTTTTCAAGGCCAGAGCCCCCAGATTACCTTAACTTCCACCATATTGGATCTCACTTTTCCCTTCTCTATCTCGGTTAGTGTCTGACCTCTTGTAACAGATTAAACATTAACCCCAAACTACAACAAATATGGCCAATGTAGACGGTGATAAAAACAACCAGCCGGCACTTATGAGGACCAAAATGTAGGGGGAAAAAAGGCTGAAGTGAAATCCTGTCACCAATTAGCCCACTGTAAATTTATATAGTCAGAACATGTAATTTGAAGCTCAATAAATAGACTCACATAAGACATGCCTCTTTCTGTCATCCTAACCTAAATGTGGAGAGGAGCCTTCTTAGCTTCTGCGTGGCCAATGATATAACGTTATTTCAAATGCACTGTAATAAAAGAAAAACGTGTTGGAAGTGCCATCATTAGACCGGAGCGTTCCCCATTTCTGCCCTCCTGCGAGCTCCCTTTCATCCAGGGTCAAGCAGACAAAGAAAACACGGCTTACTTGCAACCGCCAAACTGCGTTTAGCATGTTGAATTTTAGCACGAGGGTGCTGGGTAAAGCCAGGCTGCCCATGAGCGCGTGTCACGGTCTGACACAGCAGCAGGAGGTGCAGTTCACAGGGTCTGCCCTGAATAGGTGACACAAAAGCTGATGCTGTATGCATGTCATGTCACAAGGGCACAAAGAGGTCGAAACACCAAGCAGAGAGTAGATAAAGCACAGAACTGGCTGGCAGTTGTGTTATCTCCTACCTAAAATGCTCAATGTGACGTGCAACCTTCGGGTTATTTATGAACATGACCTATTTCGCTGATCATCTGAAAACACTCCTTTTCTACGCGACTCTTCTCCATCCATACGGGTGCCCACAACAGCTTGTGTTGTAAAAAAGCTTAGGCCTTTGTAATCTGTGCTCAAATTCCAGTAGCTTACGGCTTGAAAGCAGACCAGCGATGAATACATGCAACTAAGAGCACTAATACTCCCAGTGCGTGCAACTCCAAAATGTGAGCACGTGTGTGGAACTGTCATCTGTTCTGTCAGTCTTAAAGCACAGTTTAAATGTAGTGCTGCTGCACGCCAAAGTCACTTGAAATT
>CAAE01014535.1:287605-325941 GCA_000180735.1 Tetraodon nigroviridis | reverse complement strand
ACAAATTGGTAAAAAGAGTTCCAGGTGGGAAACCCAGGGATCACTTCGGCCGATCCCTAGAGATCCTGTGTGCAGATGGGAGAAGGTCCGAGAAGGTCAAACTATGACTGCAGCTCTCCACCAACCTAAGTTTAAGGGCAGACTGTGCATATGGAAGCTTCTGCTCAGTAAAAACCACCTGAAATGTCACCTGGACTTTGTTAAAAAAAATTGAAAAATAAAAAAATCTTCGCACGAGGCTGCAACAAAATAAAATGTAGAAACAACAAAACAGGTGACATCAGGGTAGAACAGACAAACCCCAAGCGTAATAACAGCAGACGTCAGAGGGAACACGTTTTGGATTGATTTCTTGGTTGCGCTCTAATCTCCATCAGCTGCAGACTTTGGGCATTTTTGAGGCAGTGATTTCTGTTTTCCATCCAATATTGACTTTGCATTTTTTTCTGATCAACCTTGAGCTGAAGGTTAAAACTGATCAACTCCCAGCCGCCCATGTTAAAGAGACACTTGTTTTGACATGGATTTTTGGTAAGACGTTGGTGTGCACTTGGCTTCGATCAAATTCACCTTCCTTATCAGCAAACCTGAGAGGTGCACATTGTCTCATTTGGCCCTTATCACAGCAGCGGTGCAGACGGGGCTTTGGGCCATGGATTAAATGTCATTATTTAATGAGAAGAGTAGAGAATGGATGCAGCATGTAATTAGAGTGACACATACACTGCTCTGATATATCTATCACCATGGACTTGTCTGTGCATGTGTGTGTAAGTGTGTGCACGCTTGAGTGAGTGTGTGTGTGTGTGTGCGCGCGTGTGCTGCATTGTTTTTCAGTGCTTGGATAAGTGTGTGTGAGTATGCAAACATCCAGCGTATTAGCTGCTGCTAATCATTAAGCTGGTTTCCACTGGGCCGGGACAAAAACAAGACAACCTTTTCACACTCTTTCTAGAACAGTGTATAGAAAGAAAATATGCCCTGCAATTCCCGTCAGAGTAAGTTTGAGAGCCAGCCTAAAGCCATTCAATCTGCAGTGCAAAAACCATCCAAGGTGACGGTGACCTGGAAAACTGCATATTTGATGTTCCCTAAAAGTTCAGGCATTCCTGTGAGAAAACGACTAAGTTTAGGAGCCCTGCTGTGCCAGTTCCTAAATCGATGTCATGCTAACTTTTAATTCTAATACTCACAAAGAAAATGAAAAATAAATTGTTCGATCTAATGCTGTTTGGATTTCACCATATGTGCCTGAAGACACAAGTACAGTGAGACACAGATCAGGTGGCCATTTTGATGTTGAAATTAACCAGCAGCCTAGCAGGCAGCATTTGCGGTGTTATAGGGCAACATACCGAGGAATATGACCGATAATCCAACCAAAAAGCCTTAGTTGTGTTACAAACGATAGCGACAACGAGTCGGATTACCAAACCCAGGGAAATAGTTGCAACGCAGAACAAAAGAGAGCACTATTCTCAATTGACGTTAGCCCTACATTATGTAAACAAGCTGTGACAACGTGTAAAGAGCAGTTTGATTTAACTCTACTGACAACAGCAGACCGGACAAAGACATCGAATCTCTATCATTAATGTATTAATGTAGTGTAGCGCTGACAGGTATTTTGGTGGTGCAACAAGGTGAAAGAAACAGCAAAAACGTTAGCGTCTGTTCGATTGCTGTAATATACCTAAAACGAAGGTAAAACGATGCAGCAACCGTTATAGATTAAAAAAAAAATAGTACAATAGAGCTAGGAAAAGATAAAACCGACCCGATTAACTAATACAGCTGTCCCAGAGCGATTGAAGGTCCGCAGGACAGAAATAGCTAGCACTTGGGTTTGCTAGCAAATGTTGTTTACACAAAAACCCCAATCATTCACAATGAACCCTCCTCCTTCTGCTGTAACTTACAAAAATATACAAACAGCACAGTGATTTAGTGAATACATAAAACAAGGTTGAATTACATTTCGAAAGGCATCTTAATTGCATAGCGTTACGGCTGAGACTGTTGTTTATACTGGTAAAGGATACAGTTTCACCACATCGGTATCCATTCGCCTTTTACCCGGACTTGGAGACGACATTTTTGCTATTTCCACCGAAGAGCACCGCAAACTTGACTAAAACCTAGCCTCCGAATCGCTAGACAGTCTAGCAACCTGTACTATCCTAAAGCTAACATTTGCTTTCACAAACGTTTGCTGCAAGACGTCCTCACTGTACAACGTCTCCCTAATCAGTGCCTCAGCTAACGTTAGACCTATGCTTTCACTGACTGTCTCTCACCGTTATGGTTCTGACATGCAAGAATCCCTCCGCGGCATGCGTCATATTTGTGCGACCATACATAAACGTCGCTCTTGTAGTTTTATTTCGGATATGGACTCGGCTTCCGGTAACAAAAGCGAGTCAAACGTTGTAGTTTATAGTTCTAGTTTAAGACAGCACAAAGTTTTAAAACAAGTGCTTTGCTTGATTTTGTAAACTATTTCATTTTTTTTGGTCGTAGCAACAACCACTGGGCTGTCAATCATAATGATCGACAGTAGGAATGTTTCTATGTTATACTATTTACTTGCATTAATTTCTTACCATTTTTATACTTACAGACATTCAATTTATGTTGTATTTGTTTTAAGGTTTTAATGTCAACAGATGAGGTCTATAAATCTATTAGAAAAGACATATTTTCAAGCGTACTATGTTGGTTTTATGTGCACTAAAATGTCATTACAATCTATGGTTTCGTGATATTACAATATAAATACAAAACCACAAAAAGATGGGACTTTTATTCATCAGTTTTCAATGGTTCTACAGATAGACAAACACACAAACTAGTACACTGAAAAGACAGCACTGCCGATTGCTTACAATAAGCAAGCAGAGCCACAACTTCTGTTTTGAGTGGCTAATCTGAGGTAAAATATTTCATAATAAGCTTTCCAGTGTCAACAATCTTCTCACAGTCTGAAATGTCACAACCCCATAAATTTTACTGATGCTGACTTTATGTTTTTGCTCAAATGTAAGCTTCCAAAAACGTAATTGTTCAGTAGAAAAAATGTCAAAGATGAAAATCAAAACAACTTCCCTTTATCTAAAACATTATTGGGCTAGCATCCACTTTAATGAATCATCAGAATTGTCAGAAAATACTGACAAGAGTTTCATTAAGTTTGGTGTTGGAGGGAAAGAGTTTATGTAGATGAAGAGGACACCTGCCACTGGCGGAAAATTGCAAAAACTCTTTCAGACTTGTCACAAAGTCCCTGAGGAGAAAAAGAACAACGTAAATTTATGTTTAAAAACAACTATTTGGTAGAGAAGCCATCTCCACACATTAGACTTACCTGTGGTGGATCATCCTCTGCAGAGGCAGAGTTCTTGATCGGTATGAGGAGATCTAGAGCAGCCTTCCAGCCTTGCTGATGATATGATACAACCTCACTAAAACAGGGGACTGTTCCAGGATCCATATTCTCTTTTCCTATGGCGATCCAAGGACACCAGTCTCTGTGCTGAGCAAGGGGGTTAAATTCTTTCTTGTCCAAAACTTCATCCTGAAATAAGAGATGATTGATTTAAAAATGAAACATTCCTAAAAACAAGTAACAAAAACAGCTTCCCTTGCAAAATTGTCACACAATTATAAGACTACAGCCACAAAATTGTCATCATGATCTGTAAAAACCAATACAATTTTTAAAAAGTAATGTCACAGCAGCGATGTTCTTACAGGGCCGATGACTGATGAGAGGCACAGCCGTTTGGAAAGGGAAGGTAGGGTGACAGCAGCATCGGCCCCAGAGTTCTCCCCTTGTCCTCTGTTTCGAGTTGCAATCCTTTTGCCCCTGGTCAAGGGGCTTGATAACTCTTCACTGGGGCTTGGTGTGTCTCTACTTCGAGCACGCAAAGCCACAAGCGAGGACGTTCCCTCAACCTTTAACACATATCATTTACAAAGACTAAGGTTACCTGTTTTATTATAACATTAATATGAGTACACATACTGTATAATCTAACTTTGTATGGTTAATGCTTGCCTGGTCAGGATGTATGGTGTCCTGGCTCCTCAATTTCATGCGCCGTGGAGTTGTGGAGGGGGTAGATGATGCAGAAGCAGCTTGATCATCCTGGACCTCAGGAGTTGCTGATGAAACAGGACCTGACGCAGGAGCTGAGGCATCCCCATCCCCTGTTCCCTCCATTTGGTAAAAATTCCATAAGCCTACCTTGCGCATACAGTATGAGCAGGTAAGGATGGGTAGACTCATATTCTGATGACCTGGGCTAAAAAAGGAAAAAAAAGAATTGTAACTTGGGTCAGATCTCTCTCAATGCTCTCAGGTAAGGAGCATTATCATTTATATTCAGATTTCTTGTCACATCCACTATTAGCTTGCCAGTTATGATTTATGTATTTTAAAATCTAGAGTTTCTTGATACCTTGCAGCCCAGCCACAAAGAGCAACAATGCATGCAGCCACCTGGACAGCCAAAGGTTCAGCACATGGAGTCTCTCCCTTTCTTTTTTGTTCATCCTCAATCAGCTGCAGTAAAATGCTTACAACGTCTTCTGTAAGTGACTGAAAAAAAACCGTTTCAGATAAATAGAAAAATACTTATTTTTAAATGGACAAAATGGGTGCTATTCTTGACTGCCATACCATAGACTTTAAGTGTTCTGACTTTAGTGCTGGCAGCTGCTGTCCAAGGAGACACGTGCTCCTAAAACGCTCCAAGAAATCTGTTAGAAGTACTGATGGTTCACAGGCAGGAATGAGCCAGAACCTCTCTGAAATGATACAAATATTCAGATTGAACATCCCATCTTTAGAGATCAAGGTAAATATACATAAGCAGCACAATGTTTTTTTTATTCCTACCTGGGCATGGGAAGTCAGGCCAGGGGCAAAATTTTTCATGTTGTGTTTGAAGTTGCTTTGTTATTTCTGCAATGCGGGACTCATCTAAAATGACAAAAAAAGATTTAGGTTTCTGGCACTTGCTGAAATAAAGTAAAACATTGTCTGTTTCGCTGTTAGCTGCTTACATTTTCCGAAGTTTAAAGCTGATGGGAGTGATGCACATAGGAAAGCCTGGCAACTGGAACACTTGAGCATATCACAGCCAATGTTGATCCAGCCATATCTGGCACACATTAGGGGAGAGAGTATGCGGGGTTTGCCTGCCCATTTCGAACAGTGCAACGCTAAGGAAAATCTCATTTAAGCATGAAACAAGTAATTCAGCTCTGCCCCTTATTACTAATAAACTACTGCAATTGAGAAGACCTTGATGCCTTATATTCTATCCAACGGTGTAAAAGGATATGGAATAAGATTCCACTCTTGAATAAAACCCTTCTTTGTTTGTTGCTTCACAAGGTGCTTGAATGTCAGTTTTAAATTCCAGAACAGACGAATCACTTTGTGTTCTGAAACATAAATAGATAAGACACGCCATGTATTATCTTATACATTCTGAACTATAAAACTGCATGCAGATACGTGGTTTTCCCTACATTTGAACATGTAATCAATTAACGAGGTCAATGAAATGTTTAAATAATTGAGAGACAGGAGAATATGAGATTTTCTACTACACATTAGGGTACTGCACATGCAGAGAGCAATCTAACCAAATTTCTTAGCTCGTCAAGCGAAGCTGAGATTATGTTGATTCTATCCTTGCAACTAAAAAGTTGCTTACGCATACAGAACATAATATATGTGCTTTTTTTTAAAGGAAGCAGCTAAATTGCCTTTATGACGGCTAAGTAATGTAGCGGATCTGTCGAGCTAAGTGGCTAACCACAGCAGCTCTTATTAACATTTTCCCCGGCTCTTTTAAAACGAGCAAAACGTACTTCCTACTGTCGACATTTGGTGATGAAATCCCGTCATTAAGGAGCTCCCGAACTTTTTCTGGCGATACCAAAGAAGCCATTTCTTGGTGTAAGGTTCCTAGGTTATCGCCAACGCGACCGCCAAGTGTTGCTATGATCAACTATGTTCCCCGGCAAACAAAGAAAAATACTTGGTTCCGCTTTGAGAAATTCGTAAAAAAAAAAAAAAAAAACCCGTATCGAGAGAATTAGTTATGGAGAAAAAAAATAAGACTTGGTAATTTTTAAATTTTTTTTAAATCTAATTTATATCGCTTAGTTTTCCAAAACAAATGAAAGATGGGAATTTAGAACAGCGCTTGTGTTTAGAGATGTCTGGACACAGCACTTACTATTTTATAAACTAGTAAAAGAATATTAAAAATTTATTTAAATGTATAAATCATTTGAACAGGATCCTACTACTGTCACAAACTTAACCAGGTCTGTTGATGTTTTGTAGTCACGCACGGTCCTGCCTACGTCTAAGGAAGGAAGGAACGTCATCATGGCGAGCCTTCTGACGGACCAAGACTTGCCTCTGTAGGGTAGTGTTTGTGAATGGCTTCCGTGTAAGACCGGAGATGAGTTATAATGGTTTATCAGCACGTTAGCAGATGTCCTGTATTTGATGAGAAATTATTTCGAACTGGGAAGCGATGTCTGCTTGTGAAAGTGCTCGCAGTTCAGAGCAGCTTAATAAATTCGAGAAGCTGTTAGGCAGGCCACTGCATGGTGAGACGCTAGCAGGTCAGTCAACAACACCATCTAGACGTGCTAAACGTTGGTTTCGTCAGTTTTGCAAGCCTTTGAATAATATTTATAATTAAAAAAAACATTCTATGACTGACAATACCCGCGTCACCTAAGGTGTTTCGAAAATGTCCAGTATGAAAAGGTTACTTTTTCTAATGGCATAGCTAAGCTAATATTTAAGCTAGAACCCAAATTAACGTAAGTTCTCCGTGGACACCTTAAAGCGACATTCGACTTACAACCTGAAATCTTTGGAAGCATAAATATATCTGAATTATATTAAGACGTTGTCGCGATCTGTCCATATGTTTCCAAAAGAATCGCGCTTCTTAGCATTGGAACTTTTTGTATCTAAACCTAGCATTAGTCAACCCATTAATTTAGAGGCTGATCAATTGAGAGCATTTACCCTGCATTATACCTGTGTTTTGCTGATACTATGACAATTTTCTCGCCCTCCAGGTCATCGTACACCCCCAGCCCGCAGTGGGCATCGCTGTGTTGCTGATAGTGCCAACTTGTATGTGTTTGGAGGCTACAATCCTGATTACGATGAGTCAGGAGGTCCACAGAATGAAGATTACCCTCTGTTCAGAGAGCTTTGGAGGTACCACTTTGTTACAGGCTGCTGGCAGCAGATTCAGACGGATGGTTATATGCCCACAGAACTGGCTTCTATGTCAGGTAAAACTGTGTATTTACCTTTTTTAGCACTCTTATCTAACTGCTTGTTATTGGTATGCTGTTTTGAAGTTGAACACTTGAGTTTGTTCTGTTTTTTTTTTTTTCCCCCAGCTGTTTTACATGGCAACAACCTTCTGGTGTTTGGAGGAACTGGGATCCCCTTTGGGGAAATAATGGAAACGATGTCCATGTCTGTAACGTGAAGTACAAGCGATGGTCGCTGCTCAACTGTCGAGGAAAGAAGCCCAACAGGATCTATGGCCAGGTGAGCTACAAAATCATCCTCTTCAGTAGATAGTGGAAGGCATTTGACACATTTGAACTCAAATTGATGCATCTTTCCTAGGCAATGGTTATCATAAACGGTTTCCTGTACGTATTTGGAGGGACAACGGGCTACATTTACAGCACCGACCTGCACAGGCTGGACCTGACTACCAGGGAGTGGATGCACCTCAAGCCCAACAACACTCCTGACGACCTTCCTGAAGAACGGTAGGCCTAAATGCACTTCTTTAGCTATAGAAACATTTCAACTATGTGCTGCATATTTCAGGTACAGGCACGAAATAGCTCATGATGGACAAAGGATTTACATTCTAGGAGGAGGAACTTCCTGGACTTCTTATCCTTTGGACAAGGTATTGCCACTTGTGAGACACACTCAACAAACAAGGAGCTTTCCACCCTTTTTGTCTGTGTATTGTGTGTTTTTATAAGTTAATATCATAATTTAAACCATAAATCAGCATTTCTCAGACCTCTTCTTTTACCCAGATCCATGCTTATAACCTGGAGACCAACTCCTGGGAGGAGATCACAACTAAACCTCATGACAAAATAGGCAAGTTCACTCCGTTCAGAGTTGAGCTAGCTCTGTTGGGCAAATGAAAGCCAATCTAACACATTTGCACTTTTCAGGTTACCCGGCTCCCAGGAGGTGTCATAGTTGTGTACAAATACGAAATGGTGAGAAATTTCCATAACCTGATAAAAATTCTTTCTTCCGATCATTCCTTTGCCTTCAGTGTTGTTCCCTTTTACATGGGTAACGGTTAATGAACCCCCCCCCGTCTGTTGTAGACGTGTTTGTCTGTGGAGGCTATAACGGCGAACTGATATTAGCTGACCTGTGGAAGATCAACCTGCTGACGTTTCAGTGGAGTAAACTACCAGCAGTGATGCCAGAGCCGGCCTATTTCCACTGCGCTGCCGTCACCCCAGTTAGTACCACACCACCTCTTCTTTGCATTGTTTGGATATATATTTATGTATGAACATATGGCATTCGTTTCCTTGCATCTCCAGGCTGGCTGCATGTACATCCACGGCGGCGTGGTGAACATTCACGAGAACAAAAGAACTGGCTCTCTCTTTAAGATCTGGCTCTCTGTGCCCAGCCTACTGGAGCTCTGCTGGGAGAAGCTTCTCTTGGCTTTCCCTCACTTGTCCACACTCCCCACCATGCAGCTGCTCAACCTGGGCCTCACACAGGAACTTATCGAACGCTTGAAGTGAGGGGACAATCAGTTGCCGCGTGGCTGGGCCGGACCATGTGGAGATGACGACGAGCACAGAATGCAGCTCACGGCAGCCCTCGTGCTGCCTAACGTAGCCCCGCCTTAAAACCAAAAACTATGGAATGCCTTTTTTCCCCCTCTATTCTATTTCAGCAGATTCGGTGATGGAGAAAATAAACATGGAATGTTTGTGGATTTTACCCAAGCTTGCGTCACTGTCCTGAGGCCTTTGTGTCAAAAGAAACAAATTCTCTCCTCACCCTCCCATAAATACATCTGCAAAGATTTTACTTTTTAATTCAACCTAATATTTTAGCTATTTTGCTGAGGAAGAAAGAATGCCTGTGTATTTATTTAAGGAAAAAAAACAATACTAAAGCCTTGTTTTTTCTTCTCACCTGAAATTGCTGTTTGCACATGTCTAACGTTTGAGGACTTTTTAGAAAACTGTTCCTATCAACAGATTCTTTCAAGTGTACAGTGGTTTTTCCAAATGACATACCAGTGTTCTTGCAAATTTTAGCCAATTTAATAAAAGTCTCATATTTTTACTGCTCCTAATGTTTTGTAACTTTTTTAGGCAGTTTCCTAAAGTTTAGTGTATTTTTCTCAGTTGGGTCTCACTGATTTGAGTTTTAACCTCAGGCACATTGGCATTACTTCTGACATCAAAAATATGTTCATTAAGAGGTACGACCAGTCTTGATGGACACAACAACAGAAATTAGCAGGTTGAAGCAGAAATGAGATTTATCTTGAATTGTTTAAACGAACAAAAGCTGCAGAAATGCTGTAGTTTTCATAAATGGTGTCAGGATATTGCATCGTACACCAAACCATGCATCTACAAAATTTTTCAAGGCATAGTGAACTGACAGCACCAAATGCAGTTTCATCACAATGAACTAATGACAAATCGGGCAGAATAATTGTCTTAACGAGTTCAAGAAACTATTTTAATAATGTTCAACATGCGGTTACCTAAACTCACCACCTGGGGGCAGTATGTGACCATCTTCAGTAACCTAATTATTGGTAAATTTACGGTAGCTGCATCTTTTATACAAAGTACAAATGTAATGAAGGGTGAGCTCATTCATTTCTTTTTAAAGTATAAAAGTGCATTGCAGTTTTTAAGGTACATTACAACTTGTGTGACTTTTGTTTTGCAGAATTGTAAATAAAAATGTTGTGGATTGAATATGCCCTTCATATGACTGACAATCTATTTTATCTATATAAAACACTCTCTTGTGCATGGGAAGGCCATTATCCACATCTTCCCATGACATTTAATATAGTTTTTAAAATTGTGAACAGTGTAAAAAGTGAAAAGGATCATGAAGCAATGGTTGTAATATTTCTGTAAACAATTGATTTAATTAGTAATATAAATCACATAAGAATTAGAGACAAAATACATTCATATTTAAATTCAAAAACCAACAAATCCCTGATCCTTTTAAAAGTATAGCTCAATTTTTTTGTGTGTTATGTTATATTTAAGTACCTTTTTTTCTTTTCTTTTCTTTTTTTATTATTTCCCCTCCAAAGAATCTCAGCAGGTGCGGGGAGAAGGTGCAAAATAGTAAAGAGCCAAGAGGATGAGGTAGACCACAACAAGAGCAGTGCCTAGTGTGACAAAAAATAGGTGATTCCAGCTGAAACATAAATTCACAACAAATAATTCTTTAAAAGGAAAACATCCACCGGTTGTCTCCGGAACTCAAACTCACCCTGAAAATAGTCCGATTTTCCATCCATGAAGATGTAGTTGACTAGAATGACACTGAAGATGCTTGCCCAGAGATGAATGTCACTGAAGATAAGTGTGAACCCGACATCCTGGAAGAGAGGAAAACGATTTGGGCTAAGTCAACATGCACACTTAGAGCTAGAGCAACAGCCAAAGAAACCGTATTTAATTAAACACAAGTGGTTCTTACGTAGAAAGCGTTGAAGAGAATTAGTAGTGGAATCTGTATCATGCAGACCTGCACAGCAATGCAGCTCCCCACTTCAAGGCTTGGAGGCAAAAGGAAGAGCACCGTCAGTTTGAAATAGAATAGAATAGAGCTTTTATTCGTCCCACAGCGGGGAAATTGCACTGTTCCAGCAGCAAATGGCTCAACTCTGCAGGACGTTACCTTCCTCTCATTTTGATTATTTGTGTGCATCATCTCCATACCTCAGGCTGATGTTGTTCTGCAGTGCAAACTGGATTCCATTAACAATCTCAGGAAGCTCCGGCACCATGGCTAACAGCGTAACACCGATGAAATACTGCACAAGTAAGAGGAATATCAAAAGATAACACACAGGATCAACTCAATCTGTTAAAAATGCATCCCTGGTTCAACGTTTCCATTTACACAGGACTACACGGCCAATTTGGAACATACCTGCGAGATGGAATAATTCAGAAAGGGTTCGATGTTTTCTGTGCTGAGGTCAGCGCAGCAGGCCATCAAAACTGTAGCAGCAATCAGCACTGCAAGAGCTCTCCACCGGGACCAGTGGACTACATGATGACCTGGCAGAAAATCCAAGCCCAATGAGTCTCCCATTCCAACTTCTACGATTTTATCATTTATTCTCCAAACCCTTCAGAATCAACATGCACTTACGCCTTTACCTCAACAGCCGTGCCTGCACAGCAAGGCTGTTTTAGCATGCAGCACACAGTCAGTGCAGCGAGTCCTGGTGTCAATTTGTCAAAAAAAAAAAAAAAAAAAAAAGACCCCGAACTGGCAGCAACAGTGCTGTAGTACAGCATTAGTACACAAGTTGGCTGCAAGAATGTGACCTGAGCAGCCGGGTGGGCAGTGGGTGCCCGTGTCCGCTTGGTCGTACTGACCGTGCGCGTGGCCCGTTTGGCCATCGCTGATGTGGATGTCGTAGATGTGAGAGTGGGTCTTCAGTGTGAAGATGAGGCCAATCAGGTAGGCAGCAGGCAGCAGCACAGAGATGGTGTACACCAGTGGCCTGGTGGACAGTTTTAAAATGCATCTTCAACACAAAGAACTGTTCTTAATGACGCTTCAGTCTGTATTTATTCACTGGGCTTACTCAATTTGGGACAGAACTAAATGTGGGACGGTTTGACTCTGAAATAAAAGAAGACAACATTTTTTAATCGTAGGTGCAGACATGAGTGGCAAATAGGTCAACTGTTCCTAATGTTGCTTAAATCCTGACGGCGCGGACAAGCAGCTCACCGTGTCGTAGTGGCAGTCTTTGCAGGTGAAGGGCACGGTGGCGTTTCCTGGGACGCCGGAGCAGCTGTCACACACCATGTCGCCAAAGGTCTTGGAAAACAGCGTTGGAGCGAACACACCTGTGGACGACACAGCAGCAAAAGTTCTTCTCCACTTCTGTTCTGGAATTAGGGCGAGTTTTCAGAAAACTGCACTAAAAGATGCATTTGGTGGATGATAAAAAATACCTCCTATAGATATGAAGAGCAAAGCTGAGCTCACGCCGGCGGAGCGGCTGTTGAATTGCTGCTCCTGGTGTTTAATGCCTCCAATGATCATGCAGATTCCCTGGAGCGATGCAGAGATACAGCAGGTAAAGGACTTCACGCTGCGTCCAATGAAAGCGCGCTGGCTGCACTCACGGGTATGAAGAGGATACAGCCGAGCAAGGTCCCCGTGAGTGCCGCTTTGACGATCTCCTCATAACATCTGGTGCCGGCACGGTGTCCCCGCAACAGCGCCGTGATGTAGAACGTTATCTCCGTGATGGAGCCGAAGGTGGCATTCACCACCGCTCCCACTGCAAAATTACTCTGTGCAGAGAGGCTGCGGACACAGGAGCAAAACCTGTTGCTCCCGCATGCTTTTTGGACTCACCGTCCTCCTTCCGCGTTCAAAATAACACTACCTGGCTATGCCCATGCCGATGAAATAGGACAGAGGGATGATGGAAGTCATGGCTGTGGCAAATATTAGCTCGGCACTGAAATATCTGTGCTCCTTGTCAGCATAGCCAATACACAGGCTGGTTATCACCAGCGGCAGGAGGTCTGGTGAACAAGAACTTAAGGAAAAGGGGATGAAAATATGGTTTTGGCATTTTAAAATGTTTTTTTTTAAGGTTAGGGTAAGTTTGATCCAAGAACCCACAAAAAAAAGGATACTAAGAGCAAAAATATTGATTCCATGAACAGAGTATTTATAGTAATATAGATTAACTGCGCGGTAACAGCAGAGCAGAACTCTGCTCTCACTGCAGGTCTGGAAAAGAAGAGTTTAGGATTCCGGCTGCGTTTAGGCATGATGGTGTGAGGAGCCAGGCTCTGTAGTGGAATACCTTCTCCAGTTTGTGCACCTGGATGTCCTCTGGGGCCAGGAGCAGGATGGTGTGCAGCATGCGGGCGTTCATTTTCGCCACAGGTATGGTGAACACCAGCAGCCAGGAGAGCATGCAGGCCAGGGAGTGCACCACAGCCATGACAGGGTAGCCCAGGAGGAGCCAGGCGTAAGTACTGACGCGACACTAGCGGGCGGAGAAGAAACAGAAGTAAAAACTCTCAAACTTTTCCGATGCAGCGGATTCTGACTTTCCTACCCAGTGATTCTTTCTGACTGGTGCTGCCGGCACTGGGATCTCAACATTTATAGGCGACGACACCAAAAGTGGAGCAGCGTCTTTGTCCCTCTCACTGTTGTCACCGTGCATCTCTTCAGGAAGAACGTCCCACTTTGAAGGCTTTAGAGTGGCACTTGCTGCATCACTGGCCTAAAAACATAAATGCAGCCACAGGGAGTGGGGAACTATTTCTATATCTCTCATAAAGTTCTTTGGAAAGCATTACCTTTTCTACTGACTTCCCAAACGGCCAAATAAAATACAATGCCATCTTCAGGCAAAGCTTTCCTTCAAAAACACATGAAAATGCAGTGTTTTACTTTTGGGACAGAATCATTATTGGTGAAGCAGAGATTCACTAAGACACACACCATAAGGGGAGCCACAGCTGGCGAAGAACATTACGGGGCAGATGAGAATGTAGATCAGAGATATCCACCATCCAAACAAGAACACGTAGAGTATGTTACCCAGTGTGAAGACAGACCCTGTAAGACACAGAAAACCAGAGTTTGTCATAAAAACGTATGCTGGCAGCAAATGCAAAAGAAAATCCTGTTACCTTCAAGGGGCTTCACGGTTCTGAGGTCAGAGTAAAGCTCTTTGTCAATGTCTGATCGGTCTTCCATGGGCTTTTCTGTCACGTTGCCCTTCCACTTCCTGAAGCCAAACTGAGAAAACGCATGCATGTAATGCTCAGATTTACCCCAATGGAAGAAAAAAGAACGCTGGCTCACCTTGTAGTTGTTGGCCTCTCTGTGGGCCTCCACCTCGTTGTCGGCTCGGATGGTCGTCTTTGTCGTGGCCTCGTGCCAGCCTTCATCGCCACATCGCGTTGAAGTGGACTGCACAGGCGTTCCCTGTCCTCCTACACACATCCAACAGAGTGGGAACAACTTTGAAACGAATGCTTCCGTATCCTCTGGGCATTCCCAGCTAAGGATCGCCAACTGGACTCCATTCCAGGTCTTTTACCTACCTCTGTGGATAGCGAGGAAGCATTTGGGGGTGAAGTGGTAGTGGTGGTGGCCCGAAACATCCGGAGAGGGGGTCTGCAACATGCTCACCTCTGGGTGGTGGGGGCCAACGCAGAGCCACTCAGGCTGCGACTGTCGGCACCGATGGGGGAGTTCGGGATCGCCAACGTTCTCTGAGACGTTGCAAAGAAATAAAAACACATTTTGATGTTATATTCTAAGATGGAGGTACTGGCTGAGCACAGGGAATGTGTGTAACTAACAAAAACCTCGTGAAAATCATCCTGGGGTCCCTTCTGATGACATGCAGTCAAGGGCCAAGACTGACCACATTATTCACGCATTGCAACCCGCTTTGACAAGCTGCTCCATTTAGGACACAACTGCTTGAACAGAAATAAGTTGTTTGTTGCATTTGGACTTTGACGAGAGAATAAGATATCGTTGGATAATATTTATTGCAGATTAGTCCATAATTGAACAAAAAGGGGGGGGAAAAAAAACACACAAACTTTGGTCGTGTAGTTGTTACGTTTTTGTGTTGTTTTGTTTTGTTTTGTTTGTTTGGAGGGGGTGGCGGTACACACGGACCTAATTCATTTCTGAGTAAATGTGAGTCGTTTGTAGCCAAAAAGAAACTCCAAACATCGAAATGGCCCAAACCGTGTGAGTGCAGAAGGAAACAGGTGGCGCTCACCGCTGGGATCGGCTGGAGACCTTCTCCGCAGGCTCTCCCCCTCTCCGGGCATCAGCAGAGGCTTGGTGAGGGACATTTTCAACGGCAAATCCTTCCTTGTCGCTGCTTTTTGTCAACTGGTTCCCCTTGCTGTCCTCCTCGCCTCCCAGGCTGTAAATACGCGCAGGGGCGGAGGATTGCCGTGTTTTAGCAGCCACAGCTGACGGCGAGCAGCCCCTTCTTTAGGTGCGCACTTTATCCGACATATACGGCGTTCCAGGCGCTCAAGCCTCGCTTCAAAGTTTTCCTCAAATTCATTGTTAAAGTTAATTGGATAAAATATCTGTCTCTATCTTTGGGAAGTAGTGACGCTTAAAAATGCTGAAGTTTAAGTCACTCTTTCTGCTTTTTAATTGAAAATATTTTCGCCTTTGCAATACCTTGGTGGAACACCTGAGGGCACCACAGACCGTGAACAGATTTAAATATGGCCTGAAAGCCTACCTTGGAGAAAAAACATAATATAATAACTGTTTTTATGTGCTGTGATGTTGCCTTTTTGAAAAGCGCTTTAGAAATAATAAAAAATTCCATTAGAATTAAGAAAAAAAAGTAATAATTTAAAAAAATTTTGTAAATAAGAAATAGTCCTTCAATTACTATTGCCTACCACTTGGTGGCACTATTGCAGCCTAAACACAGATAGAGGTTAGAGTCAGGGAGCTACTCAAGAAAGCGAGCAGCCACCGCCCGGCTAGCTCAGTCGGTAGAGCATGAGACTCTTAATCTCAGGGTCGTGGGTTCGAGCCCCACGTTGGGCGCAGCACTCTTTTTCGGTTTTATTTTTATAATAACCGTACATGGACAGTTTTACAGTTTATAGTTTGATTATTTTTTTATTTAGAATAAATAACACAGATAAGCGACGAGTGACAGATATCTCTATTACAGAGTTGGAAGAACAGGTTACAGAATATTCACAAAATAACTAAAAGTATCTTCAGTTGTTAAATTAAAACCATTCCTTTGTGAAAAATATCTGAGTGTGTGTTAATTGGCAAAAATATATTGCTCACATCTTGACAATATGAAAGACTAAAAGCAAGACAAAAATAGGTCGGTAAAAGTCTACTTTAGTACTCTATAATAATACTGACTGATGCTCTAATATAAAAAAGTAAATATCAAAAATGACATTTAAAGTACAAGTGAAGCTTCCCTTTATTCATCATATCAGTAGAGTAACCAAATAAATTGATATACAACACAACACAAATAAAACCCTCTTTTGAAAACTCTATGAACAACTTATATACACATTCATAATGAGAAGCTCTGAAAATGAAGGACTTCAAAAAAGCAGAAAAAAGTTATTTCCAAGCAGAGTTCAGGCACGGTGACTATGTACAACAGTTAAACTCTGGAAATACTGTTTTAAAAAATACCCTCTTAGGAAAAATCAACATAAGACACATTCTAAAACAGTAAAAAAATAGCAATCAAGAAGAGGACATTTTATTTAATGACGGTATTTAGTACTAAGCTATGAGTGTTATGCAGCAAATAATTTGAAAATATCAGTATAGAAAGCACAAGTGAAACAATGGTTAGTACGTTATATTAACTGCATACATGCGGGTTTATAAATCTAAATATCTGAGCTGTAAAAACATACAAATAAAATACAACAGAAGACGTGATCTTAACAGTGTGTACGAGTAGTCTAAGCCATTACACTCATTTGGGAGGCTGACTGTGTGAATCCGGTTTTATTGACTTGATGTTGTAAAAAAAAATTAGGAAAATAAAAAAGCAGAAATACTGTAGAATGTTAGTTGTTGAAAAATGACATTTAAAAACACATAAATCCTTTTCAAGCCATATATAGAGTAGCTGCCACCACTTATTGTAATGGAGTTCCAATTAAAACAATATTGAACACCTTTTAAAGTATAAAAAATATCTTTCTTTCTTTTACGTATTTACAAACGGGTGTTTCAGTTAGCCCTTTGAGTTTTCTGAAAGACTGATCAGTCCATGCCCAGCTTGTCCTCTGGGTCTTGGGAATTCAGTGTACCTTGGTAAGGATTTTGAAAGTATCCAGCACTTTTTGTCACTTACTCTAAATGTACCACAAAGTGAATACTGGTAGGTACACTTCTAAAAGTCAGAATCAGCATCCATGAGCTCCGCTTCCATTAAATTGGTCCTGGAGTGAACAGGTCCATTGTAGGCCCTCCTGGCCGGGGGCAACCGAGCCATGTGGGCTGTCCTATAGGAGGGTCCACTGGGCTGCCAGGGGGAGGCTGAGGAACGGCAGCATGGACCGATACCCAGATCTTCTGGGGGGTCGTTGGGGGTAAGATGGTCAGACAGCAGAGTGTTGCTACAGCGGTCCCAGCTACTCTTGTAAGGAATGTATGGAAAGCCTTCCTCGCAAGACCTGGGCTGAGAGGGCTGGTAATCTAGGCAGGACCCAGGCAGGACTTCCTGCTCAAGCCTCTGCTGCCTCCGCAGGTTAGCAACCAGAGCCGGATGGTCCGGGAGCTTGGGCAGGCGCGGAGCTGCGCTGCGACCGAATTCGCGCTGATAACCCTGATGATTCACGGGCTCCTCTAATGGACGCACCTCCTTCTTCCTCTTCTTTTTCTTCTTTTTCCTTTTGATCATTTCCGGTGAAATCTCAGCCTCCACCATCCACAGCCTGTTTCTCTCCTCTGGAGGTGGCACTGAATTAGGAAACAGCAGGAATAGGCAACAATCCTAAATGTGGAGCAGGAAAACAGACATGAAGGAGAGGAGAAGAGTCGCTGTTCTGACCTGGTGTGCCTGTCGGAGTAACAGAGATGTCCTCGGGTAGGATGGCACCTCGTCTGGCTACCATCTTAGTCACATGCCGTGCCCAAGCTGATGACATGTCATTGGATGGTTCATTTATTTCAAAATTAATTCCAGCTGTTAGGAAAAACAAAATGTTTACAAGATCAGCTAAATAACTGCCATGACAAACCCACAGTGAAGGATGTTAGAATCCATCATTTTCCCATTCACCATAAGGTCAACTTAAACTAACATAAACGCTTAAAACACTACTACTTTCTCACTCCAAATGTTTGCAACTCCAGTTTCTCACCCACGGGTCCATCATGAGACATGGTGTGCATGCTAAAGGACATTTCCTTCTCCGGGTCCTTGTGAAGCTCCTTCCTCATGGCAAATGCCTTTGCAATCATCTTACTCTTTTTGATCCTCTTGGGCTCATTGTCGCTTCGACCGATAATTCTGATGGAGGAACAAGGAGGTTTGGAAAATAAAACGAAGCAAAAAAAAAAATCAAACATAAAACTGACAAAAATCCACACTACGGTTGTTGATGACTTACTTGCACCAGGTCCGTTTCCAGATCAGGATGGTGGCTTTGGTCCAGACCCAGGTGCTCATCGCGATTCCGGTTCCAAACATGGAAAACAGGTTAATTTTCTCCACCATGAGGCTGGGCCGGTTCTTTATTACGCATTGTGGGATTGGCTTGTTGGTCTGAGAGGCGATCGTCACGTTAGCTTCGCACCTGAGGAAAAATATGAAATGGGGTGAACAATGTAGGCAGGTGTAAATCTATAGCCTGTAGTTAAAATCACAATTTAGGATCGAAAACTGTGCAGGGAAAAGCCGCCAGAGGACTGGAAGAACCTCAGGACGTACAGAACATATTCTCTAAAGCTCCTCTCCCATTCAGCCTGGTTGAAGAAGTCATAAAAGTGGCAGCCAAAGGTGATGAAAACAAAGCCAAAAGCCAGAAATCCAAATATACCTGTAAAGGACAAAGAGAACAAACCCAGTTCTTTAGAAATAAAAGACAAATGTGAGATACTGTGGGTTAAAATGATCTATTCTTATGTCTTAAATAAAACAACAAGACATTTTAATTATTCTTATTTAGATTTTTCCCCTTAAAACAGGATCCAATTACACAAGTGTATACATTTCATGTTAAAAAAAGCAATGAAAGATGAGAAGAGATAACTTCTAATCTATTTCCACAGAGAAACCAGAAGCGGGAACAAACCGAGCCTGAGCATCGTCTCGTTGATTTTGCTGGCCGCCTTCTCGCTCAGAAGTCCTGGGTGGTTACTCTTGATGGAAAACAGCGTCATGACACCTGAAAAAACACAGATTTGGACCAGGAAAAGTTTGTAGGCAGATGTTTGGTGGAAACGTGGTTACCGTTTAAATGCTCACCCCGAATGAGGAAGTAGCCACCGACGACCAGCACCACTCCGATGGGAGCCAGCACAAAACCAGCACGGTATCTGTAGTTTTTGTAACCCACGAAGCAGATCCCACTCACAGAGTCTCCGTCCACCTGTGCAGTGAGAAACATGTGTGATCCAACAGGAAAAAGACACCCTCTCTTTCCGTGTCTGGAGTTTCTGATTTTCACCTCAGCGATGGCCAAGATGGCCACGGTGAGCACGAACGGGATGGACCAAGTAGCCAGGTGGAAGTAGGACGTTCTGCCCGACAGCGGCTGTTGGGTGGTGCCCAGAGCTTTGAACGACGTGTGCCAGGCGTATGTCAGCATGACAAACCAGGTGACACCGGACATCATGGAGTAATACACGATGATGAAGATGGTGACGCACGACAGCGTCTCTGAGGACCTGTGGAGAATTTTTGGGCCTTTTGGTGATTTTCAAAATTTTTTTACACCTCTAAACAGTTAAAAAAGACCCAATACATACGAAGGTTCCCCCAGCCGCATCGTGTTGTCACTCTTGCACACGATCTCTTTGCGAGCCCCATCCAGGAACTGGGCCAGCCAGCCAATGCTGCCCACGAAGAAGCAGGCGTTGATGTAGAAGAGGATGACAGCCGGGTAGCGGTTGGAATTCTTCCAGTCGGCCAGAAAAGTCATCTGAGCATGCCGAAAAATGGTAAACAACTAATCTAATTCCACGTAGGATCCTGGATAATGCAGTCGTGGCTCACCAGGGTGAAGAACGTGCAGAGGAGCGTGATGGTGCCGAAGTAGGCGATGTACACATGCATGTCGTCGCTGCTCCTCCTCGGTGAACAGAGGGTTGTCGCACTGGATGCCACAGCCCTCCACATCCTTGTACCAGCTGGACTGAATGTCGGTCTTCACCAGAGGAGCTTCGCACTGGCCTGACGTGTTAAACTTCAGCTTCTGCACCTCGTTCTGCACAGGCGAGTGGAGAGATTCTCTGTCACCTGATTGAACCTTTGGTCTACCCCCTGTTGTTTTTAGCATCTTTAGGTAATAAGTTTATATTTTAATCACTATTCGACCAACCAAAATGGCAACTTTTGAATATTATTATGCATCGTAGTGTATATAAGCTAGAATAAAACTTACGGAACAGCCGACAGGGAAATGGTCACACTTGAGGAAGTTTGGCCAGCCTCTCTCTTGTTCCACGATGCTACACGGCCTACGAGTCGCCAGACACAAGCTCTGGCTGGGCAGTTCCACTCGACCGTTCTCACATTTGGGCATGTAGACGGCACAGAGCAGCGGCTGGATGACCGACCAGCACCGAGGAGCGTTCCTTAGACCTAAACCAGAGAAACAGCCTTAAAGGAAGAGCCTGTGACAAATGAAGGAGGACCTGGGAGGTGAACAGCAACCATGCAGACGTGGGGATGGTGATCATAATGGCACTAGAATCTGGATGTTAGAGATGTACAAACTACAGATTTGATTTTTGGTTCTGTTTTTTTTGCGTTAGTGTGTTTTAGATTGAGTAAACATGTTGTGGTGAGAATACAGACTGAATGTCCATCCTAAACACACTCATCTCACAGCAATTAAGAAAAAAAAACAACCCACACACACCACTACACACAAAAAACCATGGGCTATAATATGGAGGTCCTTGACACTTGTGATGGAGGGTCCTGGCTCTGACAGCTCATTAGTGGGTACTTAGTGCTGTTAGGGGCCCATTGCAGGACATCCTCAGACATATTATCAGACACTCTGCTATTGTTTACTGGATAACACCTATGAGTGATTCCCTTTGTGGCCATTAATGACCATTAATCCTTAGTTTCCTGTTGAAAATTTGGCCCTGCCCAAAGATTTTTTCCACATGAAAACACTTGTGGATATTTACATTAAATATTATTAGATGTCGTATAACAACTATTATAGCTTGCAAATTAAATTACTGGTGAGAAATATTATTCTAATTATCAGTTTCCAGTTTGCCATTCAGTTTTTTTTTGTTTAAATTAATTTACAAAATACAGACAAATGATTTATTTCAGGGATACATCCAAACTTACCAGACCACATGGTCAACTTCTCAATCGCCTCTTCCTGGGTGCTGGAGTCCTCGGCCAGAATCATGGATGTGTGTGTGTACGGTAAAGGTGATCCCAGGCATGTGTTGTATTTTAGGACCTCACAGGTCGTGCTTTTCTTGCATTTATCCTCAAATATTGTCCCGTTCGGGAACATTACCGCCGCTGTCCCCGAAAGCCCGGCAGCGCAGACGCAAAGCATCGCGTAAAATCCAACAATGGCTCTCCTTTCCAGGGAAGACATTTTGAGGCACAGATTTAGTGGCACAAAACCGAGTTAACTTCCAGTTCCCTGCTTCGGTTACGATGTCCTCAACACGTTTTCTTCATTAGATTTTGTCTCCAAACACAACATAGTGAGAAAAAAGTTTGGGTCGCTTCAAAGTTTTTACGCACACATCCAGACCTCCTTTTCTGCACTTTTCCACAGATTCCTGCTGGGTTCCGTGGAATTCCTTCATTCTCCAAACTCCAGCCGCTGATAAAACTTGCGACCGTCTCGTCAGAAAGCGCAGCGATGTCCCAAACGAGAGAAAAGGACCAATTTAAAACATTTTAACCGGGGTGAGAAAACGACATCAGACCGAGAAAGTTGGAGATTCGCCTCCCCCAATTTCCAAAGGAACTGCCATGAAAAAAAAAAAAAAAACAGTCTGTAATAGGATCTGGAGCTCAAAAGTACCACCCCTTCCCCCCTAACCCCCCTTTATTTGGCTGCGGAAAAACAAAAAGATCAATTCTCCTCCATCTCTCCGAGGGTCCCAATAACGGAGCTTTCTCTGCGTAAGTGTCCGCGGAAAGCTTTACAAGGATGGGTTATATGCCTGAGCTGCAGCTCAGTGTCTGGACTTTAGTGTGTGTGTGTGTCTCTGGTATGCACATGGTGGGGGGGGAAGCAGAGCAACAAAGACCTCCCCTCCCATCCCCCTCTGCAAGAATGTGCCTTATGGCAGGCCTCAAAAAGTTTTCAATCTTCTGCGACCCTCCCAAACACAGACCCTTCCAATCCAGCACCCCCACCTGAGACCTCCGGCTGAGAATAGTGGCCCGGGGGGGCCAAGGAACCCATATTTATCTATTAACAAGTCAACTGTATCATCAGGGGTTCTACAAAAGGGATAGAGGTTCCACAAATATAGGATTATGAATGAATGAAATATGGTATTTTATCTAAATATAAGAAGTATAATCCCCCATTACAATAAGTATCAGAATATCCTAAAACTATCTGGTAAAATAGAGTAAAAGAAACTCACCTAAACTCAAATTAGGATATGGATCTAAAAAAAAGGAAACCATTGAATATATTTGTAAATAAACGTTTAATAATGTGGAAATATCAAAATGTGAAACCTTTCTCATAAATAAAGAAGTATAACTCACTTTTGTTGGTTTTGTGGCTCTTTTATGTCCATCTAGGTACCAGCCTAATGCTGCATTCTACCCGTTTCATTTGGGCTTTCCGAGGTGAGCCAGGCCTCCTCCTGTGGTTTACTGTCTGCAGCTGCTGCAACGTTCAAAACAGTGCAAACACGCTTTCATCAGGACCAAAAACAGTCCCCCAGACGCATCCAGACCCAGCCCTTCTCTCTGAGGTCGTCCTCAGGTGTTAAAGGGTTAACTCTTTCTCTCCGTACACGTCTGCTGGCTCTCTGTGAGATCCACAGCACGGCCGCCTGAGCGAGGCAGAGGGACCACACACTGCGCCAGGGCCCTCGCCAACACACACTTGCTGGTACACATTATGAGGAACTGCTATAAATCCGCAAGCTGCTTTCAGAACTGTTGATTTTTCTTACCGCTCAGTTATTCCTACCAGAGACCCACCACATCCCAAACGTGATCTCACCCCTTCCTTTCTTAGTTTTGCTACACACTCAGGCAAAAATCCCATCTGCAGGGGTAACGATAGCTTTATACTAACAAAGAAACGTGATGTTTACATTGTGGACTTGCGTCAAAGGCAGCTCAACACGCAGGGCTGTTTGGGCTCCCAAAGATTACAGGCATCAGGTTTCAGAGCGGGAATGTCTCACAATCCAGGTTTGCGTCTACCAGTGGGAAGATGAGGCGTTATTCCGATTCAATTGGCACCTTTCAGAACAACGGCAACGGCAACGCAATGCAATGATGTCACAACTGGACAGAGTCAAATCCAAACAGGGACAGCAGCGATTAGCATTTTTCACAGTTAACATGAACACAGAAAAAGAAAACAGAAGACTGACATGATGCAGGACTAATCTGCTCCGAAAGGCCCAGATTCAATATCGCATTAAGTTAAAAAAATATCAAGTAGTTGGATCTAGTTCATGACGTTTTACCTTGAATATATAAGGTGCATACTTTGGGAATTAAATTGTATTCAACATGAGGATGCTAAAATAAAGTAAAAAACATCAGTATAATCATATAAAAACAGTTCTTTTGTATGAAATGGCATTTTTAAGACTAGGAATCTCATTTTGGCGACCCAGGACAGCAGAGCAGAGTGGAGGCTGGTGCAAAGACTTCCGTTTTCTCTTTTGAAGCGTTTCTCCTGCGTGCCAGGAGTCTGAACGCAGCCCGCTGTTAGAGACTCACAGACACCGCGCCTTAAAATCCCTGAACTATGCTGAAATCGTGGATCACGCCGGGGTTCGGGCCTGGCCGCGGTCAGCTCCAGGGGTCAGAGCGATGTCTGAGGGTGTAGCTCTGGAGCGCGATCTGATCTTTGATCTGGTTGATCAGTGTCTGCGACAGGAAGATGCCCACCAGCTGCGGGGCAGAGAAGAGCTCATCAGATGGCTGTGACAGGAAATGTGTGTTTTATTGCATGATGTTCCTCTACCTGTGGTATAGCCAGGCCCATGGCAATACCTCCGAGCAGAAACATGTTGCTGTGGATCCAGTTGACCAGTTTGTCTATGCAGCCATTGGTGTGGATGGAAGCTGCAGCTTCAGTGTACTCTAACAGTTGCATTCCCTGTCCACACTTGGTGTTGATCACCATCTGCTCAACAGTGGGAAAAAAAATTAATTCATGTTCAGGTAAAAAGAAAAAAAAGTATCAAACACGACACAACACCAAAAGAAGTGACCTGGGTATTTGTCACGATGCAGCAGGAGAAGGGGACCGAGCAGCGCTCCGTGCTGGGGTTCTGCTTGCTGCAGTTGAAGTACATGTTGTTGGACCAGTCCGTGAACGCAACTCCACCGCAGCAGCTGAACTGTGGGAACACATAAACGTTCGAGAGGAACTGTCAGGTACAGCCCAGTGTAGGTCAAAGGTGTACGGTGGCGTATGGGATTGGATCAAATCTTTACCTCCTTCTGCCCAAAGTCAATCAGATTCTGCAAATCAATGTCATCTCTGTAGTGGGTGATGGCGTTGTTAATGATTTCAGTCACTTTATTTCTAGCCTGGATGGGAGTAAACATAGAGGTCATTTAAGAAAATGAAAATACTTACTGTCTTATCACAATGTTTAAATACATCACTAAGATTTAAAAGAGGTTTTTTTCTCTCTTTTGTAAACTCTAGAAGATGCCACAAGAGGGCAGTGTTTCAATTGTTCGTCACACAAAACATGAAATGAGACTTTAATAAAGCACTTTAAATCCACAATCCAACAACTAAAAAATAGTTTAGACCTTTTTTTCAACTGAAAGAGGCATTTAGTATATAAAGATTTGTCATTTTTGCACGAGAACACATATAAATTCTCTTTTACATTTGAAATAGTTTACATTAGTCAGACAAAGCGTCAGTTTGTTACCTTATCTGCAAAGATGAAGCCCAGGATCCCAGCAATCAGCTGCAGCAAGAAGATCACGGTCAGACAGATACAGAACTACGAAGAGCATGAGGAGAAAGATGAAAAAGATGAACACAGGGACCTCCCAGATGAAGACGTTGCTCTAAGGGGACCTTGCTTCTGGACTCCTAACTCACCGTCTGGAGAAGACAGATGTTTTCTCGCAGCGATCCCACGCATCCACAGAAGGTGATGATGAACATAAGAATCCCCACGACTAACAACATCATAGCAGGGTCCACCGTCAGACAGGCCAGAGCAGTCTCTGAAAGGGTCTTAACAGGTTTATGAAACCATCAGGCTCGGAAGAAAACAGCAGAAATAAAAACACACCTAGGACATTCAGCAGTGCATTTACCTGCATGTTTGATCATGCGAGCATACACACCGATTGACACCATCACCATGGAGATTAACTGAGGAAAAAGGAAATGCTTTAGTATTCTTTTGATAATTTGTGTCCAGAATCACCCCAACCCATGAGTGAACCTTGAACCCTTTCTCTTTTCTGATTAAAAATTCAAGCAGTGTCAGCGTTAAACTAAGGAAAACCCACTGACTCGTCTGCACTCTGACCCAGTCACTATAAAAAAGACCTTTTCACTCAACAACCCTCTCTTGATGTGGTACAATAGGTAGCCTGAGGAACAATCCTGCCTCCCTCAGTCCAACGGGTCCAGTTACCTCAGCCGGTGCCTTTTCATTAAGGACACACTTCCCCTCTTTTAGTTTAATGAAACTGCGTGAACAGTCATGCTAAATGTGACATTTGTTACATGACTCACAAACTATTTAGGTTAATGATCAGCATACTGAACTCAGATGGTGGCTAATCAGAGTCTGAGGAGGCACATTTGCAGCTTGATTGTCCCAACAAGAGCAAGTTTTAGCTGGAGGCTTTAAATCTAGAAACAAGACATTCCTCCTTGGCCAGGTTCAAGTCGTTGCACAGTCTTATCCTGTTTGTACATGGCTGGGAGTTATGTTCAGAATGTAATCACTCCTGCTCCTCTCAGTCGGCTTTGTTGAAAGCGTAAAATAATACAGGCCCACATTTGATCTGTTCATGGAACGTTTGTACCTGCTTCACATATGTTACATGAAAGACTCCAAACATACAAGCTCAACTGTGCAGCGTGAATCTACTGGAAAATGTAAGACTTTGAGCCGTCACACTGAAATCCATGAACCTTGGTTCAGGAACCCGGCTGGATTCTGGAGGTTTGGAGACTAAATCTGTCCCTGGAAGCTCGGGGCTCGGAGGGAATAAGTCAGAAGTGGTCCTCATTCAAATGAGCTGTTATGCTGGGCTGGTTGGAACTAATGGAGTGTGACCCAGCAGCATGCAGAGCTTTTTAAAGCTGCTGTTTGTTGGCATCTCAGTGGGAGAAAAAGCGTTTAACGCGCTGACGAGCAGGTTCTTTACTGAATAAGGAAATCAGCCTGTGCAGACACAGACTCCTGTTTGCTGGACACTCTTTCACTTTTTGAAAATCTAAAGTTAATCGGTAACTAAGACAAACAGTGTAAACAGTTAAACTTAAGCAGACATTTGAAGGGCTACGAAACCAAAAATAGAATCTTTTTAAAGCCAAACAGTGGACCTTGTCTGCAAAACAAAAAGCAGAAAGCGGAAGTAGGTCGAGGCACTCACCCAAAATATGAAATTAAATAAGAAGAGGAGGTATTTGACTACACGGCTGACATAGGTGTAGTCCTCGTCACCTCTTTCAGCCATGGCGACGGAATGGGTAAATAATAAAGTAAATAATAAAGTTTCACTTGGAGAAACCGAATGGACGGAATAAAGATGAGGATAAATCCATGTGATACCTCAGCAGAGACGCGCTTCACGCTGCGGAGACACAAGCTGCCGCCGGTGAGGTGGAGCGACGCTGATTGGGCCAAAGAAGAATGGGTGTGTTTCTAATGTGCTCAATATTAGGCATTAGTTAACGACGACAACAACAACAACAAAAACAACAACAACAACAGCAGCAATGTTGTCATAAATATTAAAAACACAATTTAAACGATCTGCTCTTTTGCAGCATTTTCCCATTGAACAACTATAGCTTTATTTTGAAGGTGTAACAATAACTGCGCCTCTCAACTTTTGTTTTGAAGGACTTTGTGTATTTTCACAACATCCGCATAACCCGGATGTTATGATGACACGTTGCCTTGGTGACGAAAGAGGTTGCGTTCATGTTTTAGAACCAAAAAAGGTGGTGAAAATGACTCGGGAATGTGAAGGTTTGGGTTTTGAATAATCAAAATTGATTTTAAAGCGTTATTTATTTATGTATTTAGTCTCGTTGTTTTCGGTGATTGTTTCCAGGTTGCACTCTTCCTCCAGCTTCCTTACAGCTTCTCGTACCTCCAGTGAGACTGCTGTCCGCTTTTATTTGGCAAGTCACAAACCAGCACAGTGTGATGCACTATGACAAAGTGGCGGACTTTATCAGCCTGGCGACGGAGGTGGTTCCAGAGCTCCTGAACATCAGCGAGAAAGCGCAGCTGGTCATGAGCCTGAGAGCCAGGGTGAGCGATTCCACCACTTTGCTAATCGTAACAACATCCATGATTCATGCGTGGATGCGCACTGTCATTGCTTTGGCCATTCCAGCTGGTGCTGGAGCTCTGTCGAGGTGATGCTGTCAACAACCTGCTGAGCATCCAGAAGCAGCTGGACCAGATCCACGTCTGTGGGGCCCAGCTCACGTCCACCCAGCACCTGGTGGGGAAAAATCTCACAAATGCTCTGAGAAGAAAACACCGAGAACCCAAAAAAGTCCAAATCTGATTCCTATTAGCCCAACAGTAGAATGGTTATCAGTTGTTTGTTTATCTAGCACTGGTAATTCCACCTATTTGTTGACTTGACAGGCCATTGACGATGCTCTTAAGACCGCCTACACCAGCTTTGCCAGCCTGGTTCAGAAACTTTTGAATGCTCCGCTGGAAAAGGAGATCTTCTTCCAGGTGAGCGTACCTGAAACATCTGGACAGAGCATGAAAAGCCTAACCCTGGGACTGGTCTCACAGGAGGTGTTTCCCACACTATACGGCTGCGAACACGAGCTGAGCTTGCAGCGGCTTGTGCTGCGCTTTCTGTCCAATCTGGAACGGCTGCTGCCCATCCCAGACCTGCAGCAGGTACTCCGGCCCCACCTGACGCTGGCACCTGCAGCTGGCTGTAAAAATCATCCTGTTTTCAGACGGCGGCGTGGCTGAGCTCAGCAGCGTGGCTGCCGGAGGAGCTGGGCCAGCACCTGGGCGAACCTTCTGCCCTGAAGACGCTTCTGCTCCATCACAGACAGATGGAGCATCTCACCGCTGGTTGGTCCTCCGCCTTCACGCCTCACTTCCAGGGCTTGCTTGCCCTCTCTCACTTTCTTCTCTGTTCCTCAGCCGCCTCCAGCAGCGATGACGCTGAACTGGGCTCCGTCCTGACTCTCCCTGGTGTAACATACGCACACATAAATATCTACACCGAGTGTCGGAGCGACGCTGGCGAGGACAAGGAGGCGATAGTGGTGGAACATTCTGAAGAGGACTCGTCTGTCAGAGCCACAGAGGCAAAGACGCTCGGCAAATGTAGAGAGACCAAGAAGAAGAGAGTCCTAGGCAGGAGGAAAGGAAAAGGAGAGGAAAGCGCCACACAGAACAACCCTGAAAACAAGAAAGGACGGCAGAAGAGAGCGCAGTCAGGGGTTGACAGGAGGTTCCTGGTGACCAGAGCAGTGGACACACACTTCACAGAGAAAGACACCAAATGCTCCAAGTGTGAGAAGGTTTTCGACCTTCCCAACCAGCTCACCACCCACCTGAGGCTGCACAGCTTCCCCTACAGCTGCTCCCAGTGTGAGAAAGGCTTCCTCAGCCTCTCGGGCTTCCAGCAGCACCGGAGGCTCCACACCAGGGGCCGCAGGTTCATCTGCAGCCAGTGCAACAAGGGCTTCCTGTGCAGCTACTCGCTCCGACAGCACCAGCAGCTGCACCGAGGGCCCAGCAACACGTGCACCACCTGTGGGAAGGCCTTCAGCAAGAGCGGCTTCCTCAGACACGTGCAGATGCACCGAGGGGAGAAGAACCACCTGTGCACCGTGTGCGGGAAGTCGTTCCTGTCCTCCGGAGAGCTGCTGCTTCACACTCGGTCCCACACGGGCGAGGTGCCGCACACCTGCACCCACTGTGGCAAAGGCTTCTCCACCAAGGGCCATCTAATAGTGCACGTGCGCTCCCACACGGGGGAGCGGCCGTACCGGTGCTCGCTGTGCCCCAAGCGCTTCCTCACCTTGGGCTGCGTGAAGAGGCACATGCTCAGCCACAACGGGGAGAAGCCGTTCAAGTGTCCCAGCTGCCACAAGGAGTTCTCCCAGCAGGGGAACATGAAGCGCCACCTGGCCACCCACAGTAACCAGCCCCAACCCTGAGAGCGCACGCACGCACGCACGGGCGCGGAGCAGATGCAGGACGCTAATGGTTGGCGCATATTTGGCCCGGGTACGGCGCAGGAGGAACAGAAGGAACTGTTAGCCCAGAAAACAACAACAACAACTGCTGAACTTTGTCTCGAATGTGACAGTTTTTCCTGCAATGTTAAAGCTTTTTACTTAAAGGGAGGAAATACATTTTTAAAAAAATATCCCAAGGTCGGTGTGCTTGTCCTTTCTAAGTAATCCAAATGAGTCTTGATGGAGGATGTTTTTCTGGCTGTGTTTTGAAGGAAAAGAACCACCAATAAAAACAATCATCTTGTTTTGAATTCCAAAAATGACCTGATCCAAAACAACCTTAATATTTTAAAGTGGGGTTTGAAAAGGGCCACTATTAGTCAGGAAAGGCCAGCTGTGCTCAGATACGAGCGAGCTGAAATGATAAATGACATGAAAACAGCTGTAGGAAATGCAATTTATTTGCAATTTTTAATAACATCATTCCTCAGATAAAAATGCAATGTTACAGGAATATACATCAGATATTAATTTAAAACTTGCTTTCAAGGGACCATACAGTCTAAATATACTTTTTCCTTTTTTGAATTTACTGGTAGCGTGCGTTATAAGCAAGACAGACTCTGTCACCAATGACAGACTGACAGGTTACAGATACAAACTGTACACGACTTATTTACAAATCAATTTTTTGTTTGGTTTTTCATGTCACTTTTTATTGAAAATAGGAGTAGAAAAGTGATTGAATTAATATACTGATTTATTTGATTTGTATTCTTTCCCTTTCTAAAATCTAAAATGAAACAGAAAAAAAAAAAATCAAGTACTCTGCCTTGTGAAAAGAAGAAGAAGAAGAAGAAGAAGAAAAAGGGTGTGTCCAACATGAGACCATGCAGTCATCACCGAGGGAACGAAATGATGTTGGGTCAGCGTCGCCTAGCAACCTCAGAACCAATAAAATCTCTTGGAATTGACAAGGAGAGGCCGGCAATTAAAAAACATCCCATTACAAAATGGCCGCCTGCTCCCAGGCTACCGCAAACACAACAACGCACTCTAGTTCATATGTCTGACCGTAAATAGTGCTGTTATTAAATACTACACTTAACAGTAGCATCACTAATAATATTACAACAAACTGGTCTCCATGTGAACACCTCTGAGGATGGTGGACGGACGTCCCTCCGGCTAAAACAAATATGGCTGAAAGACCCTGCAACACTTTGCACAAACGGTGAACTAAGAGTGAACGAGACTACAAGACGACCGGACAGAAGAGAAGAGGACCAGTGGGCAGCCAGGCGCTACACAACCCGCCGGCCGCTGCCCAACCAGGGACCACTGGTGCTCCGAATGGGCCGAGCCGTCCGTCGGAGCTGACAAAGGGACGGGAATGCTGGGGACAGAGGACAACAGATGTCTAAAGTCTGTTGAGCAAACCTGGAGTTTCAGTCGTTTAAAGGTGTCGGCAACATCGGTGGAACGCGAGTGTGTCGGCTGTGAGTGGCGGGCTCCGCTCTGAGGACATGAACCAGTGTGGCCGTCTCGTATGTGCAAACAGGGACCTCCTTTATTCACAAGTCTTTCAAAATGGCTGAATCGATGAAGCGAGAGAATGAGCACAAGGCTTTCGAGGTCCTCGCTAAACTAACGGTGGGGTGCTCCTACACAACAAGTGCCTCATATCAAACTACCGCTAATTCTAACCCTACTGGACGAGCAAGCATCTATAGATCACCCGAGGGCCCAAATGGCCCCAGACAAATATGGAACTGAGGCCCAGCTAACACATCCGAGGGCCCCAAGTCGGAGAGCAGGAGAGAGTCTCCCTTCTGTCCATCTGGCGCCTGTTTGTTCGATAGAATCGGACACTGGGAACTGAAACGTGTCTGAGGCATCAGCGGAACCAATCAGATCAGCAGCTCCTCCAGCCGGCGTTTCACCTGGTCCCACTCATCTGCAATTACAACATTCCTCCCTTTCCCAGGTTCCTAAATCTGTGCTGATGTCACAAACAAAAGCGTGCACAGGCGAGGCGGAATCCCCCAATAAGAAGAGGACAGGGGTTGAACTGAGGATCAACGTCTCCGTAGGCTTGCAGAGCCAAACTCGTTTCCATGAAGGTTCTCTTAAAACCCTCTTCAGGATGAAATACTGATAAACAAATGTGTCTTTTTAGAACAGAGCCGTTCCACAGGAGAAGCACACAGGTCTCACACTTGTGGGACGCGGCTGAAGCGCAAGCGGTTGGACGGCTCCCGATTCAGCTCTGCCGCAAACAAATACTGAAATATTCAACGTCTCTCCGTCCTCGCTGCCCGGCTGCATGTAAAATTCAACAGTTTTAGATTAAAAACTGAAGAGAAATGAAATACATACACATTTCCTTGCTGCATAACCAGAATTCAAGTCTTTTTAGTTCCTCTCACAGAAGAATAAAACTGAAGCTACATCTTTTTTTACAGCTCGAAGCAGACAAAGATCTGATTCTTAAGAAGTGGATTTCCATGCTCTCTTTTTGGTTCTGTCTTTTCTATCCTGCCATATGGTCTGAGATTGTGTCCCTGGTGCCGGGAACATCCAGACGGCGGGAGGTTTTAGTCAGACTGATCAAAAACTGCTCTTCCTGCCACAATCAGGTGAACTCTGGGATAAATGAAGACGAAAGTGTGAAGAAGTCTTTTCCTTCTCTGCTAACCTGCATCCAAACGCCCCATAAATCCATTTGGTATTCTCCTCCAGCATAAATATAAACTCATTTCTCTTCAGATATATCATCTCCTCCTGGTCCAGACGGGTGTTTAGCTTCTCCTTACATTCTGGTGATTAAATATTAGAATATATCCTTTTATATCTTGCTATAGTTTGATCTATAAAAATATACAATCATTGGCAAGTGGTGAGGTTAAAGATATTATCATTCTTATATGACCAATACTTTATATGTCTAGAAAGAAAACGCCATGCAGGTAGGATATGACTGGGTGGTCCTCCGTCACCAGACCAGCGGAGACGCAACTGAAACACAGATCTGAAGCTGTGGGCAAACCTGGGAACCATTTCAGAGTCAATCTGCCGACAGGATAACACGTTTCAACAACCTGCCATAAACTAGTTTTGCACCTTTGTGTCCACTAAACCGCACGCTCAACACTCAAACCCCCGTCATATATATTCTATCTATATCGATTATTTGGTAGTTGAAAATAAGTCAAATATGCAATAAAGTGTATATACATTTGCCTATTTTTTTTTTAAAAATACGATTCATTTACAAATTGTTCTTACTGGTCCTTCACATGTTAGATAAGGGAAATATTCCACACTGGATGCAGACGGAGGCGTGATGCCAGATGAACGAGGTTCTGGGGTGGAAACACACATGTTGGATATTCTCCGGTCAAACATCAGCCAGGCACCAGAAACTGAACCTACACAAGATATGCAAAATGTCATGTTGTCACGTCGGTGGCCACTCCTGACTACAGAGGCAGAACTGACGCTCTGGCACAGAGATGAAGGAAAAGATAAAGCAAATTCTGCACTGCATTGAACTTGGTTTCAAGTATGGTGGCTCCGTCTGCCTGAAAGACGAGGGAGAATACTTCACAAATGCGACAAACAGAAGTTTTGGGGGACCCTTGCGTACAGTCACAGTTATTGCATGGTTTTTGCATATCTTGTGGGGTGCAGGAAAACACCCACGAACATCACTCACTGCAACACCGGTTCAGAAGGGCGCGATCCCGCTCTGCTCCACACGGGGGCGCTACAGGCCTGGAATCCCTCACGCTGTCGTCGACATGAATTTTACATTTTTAAGGAAACACAAAGAATTTTAATATTAACGGGATTGGTGCATCCTAATTTATGGTTTGGAAGGTTTTTTTTCAGGGATTTTGTGATGTCTTTTAGAATGAAGGCTACTATTACTAATAATGATAACCCTCGTTTTAATATGATAAATCAACTTTACAAGGTTTTCTACTGTTTACTTCTACCAAAGGTAATAAAAGTAATTGTATAAACTTAGGTCAAATGTAGATGTGATGTGATTATAATTTAAAACCCATCACATTTTTACAGGAATGCCTCAACATGCTGACTTTGAGGCCCAAATTAAAGTGAGCAACTGCCTGCAAAGTAGGATGTGTTACCGACCACATGTCAGGGTTTTTTCTGTTGAAAGGGGTCTGTTCAGAAGTTAGCTAATGAAATACTGGTTCTTCCTCATAAAATCAGAGGATAAACAGAAAGAAGATGTGAGGGAGGGCATTTCCCCTGACAACAAAGACTTCTGCAGAATTTGTAGGACGACCGTGACCACAGAACAACAACAGTGCTGCCACATTTAACACTTTCGACATTCACATTGAGTTTGCATAATTAGAAGTCTGTTACTGGCACAGGATGCGCGGCAGTGTGTTTATGCGTACTCTTCCCTGCAACAAACCTAGTTTTAAACACTTAAAATCAAACAGGTCATAATAAGTTACAATGGGATGACATCTGTTGGTGAGAATTCAATCTTGAGACATTTTAGAGGTCATTTTTAGCAATATCTAAATTTGTAGAACGAATGAAGCAGACGTTTCAGTTCACGATAAAAGTTCTCCTCTGAAGTCAAAATTATGGTAGTTTAACTTTCAAAATTTCAATCGTTTTCACCTTTAATATGAAGCAGTTTCATGCTTTGGACATTTGTGACCAAGAATACTGATTTGAAGGAATGTTGAAGCTGTGTTTTAGGAAGCCTGAGGAGGAGTAAAGTCAATAAAAACATATCACTTCAGAGAAAACCGTCCGACCTCCTAAAATCTGTTGATTTTTAAAATTTCCAGTAGTTTTCCTTTTTCTCTCTACACATTTATGCTTCTGAGCATTCTATTTTAGCAATGAATCATCATTAGTGACATGATTAAACTCTTAAAATGACCAAAACAATCAAACTTTATATTTTTTAGATGGGAACAGACCTCAGGCAGAGTGGATTTGGATTGGAAATCTTGCAGCATCTATACACCAGCCCTAATATTTGATCTGGAAACTGTGACTGAATAGTGAAGCGTGAAGTGATCCGGCCCAGCGACCAGGGCCTCACCCCCCAGGTCACCAGGCGCCGCTGTGGCCGAAGGAACCCGTCGCTCCGACTGGTCGCAGCTAACGTGCCGGCAAGAAGAAAGCAGAACCTTCCGCTAAAGAAACCACTAGCTTTGGAAGCATGCCTGTCCACGGTAACCCTGTGTTGAGGAGGCCCAAATCACACACACACACACACACACACACAACACACACACACACCCTCGTACGCACAAACACACATTACCGTAATTGTAATGCTACCTTAATTTACTGCCTAGGCTTAAAATCAGCTGTATAGAATACACAAATAAGCACTCGCACGTGGACACACACATCCTCACGTACTTTTTTTTTTCTCTTCTGGGAAAAAAATAAATAAATAAATAGATACAATCTGTAAAAGGTGCATACTGATAGAGAGAAAGACCCCCTTTTAGATCCCACGCTAACGCACACGCTCAAAGTCACATCCACCCGGTACTAAAACACAGGCACCCCCCTCACACACACACACACACACACACACAAATAGAATTTTACACCTGCACGCAAACACTATGCCCTGCATCGATACTTAAAACCTCTTAAAGTTCTCCTAAAATAAACCGAGCAAAAATACATTTATAAGACCAGCACCCCGGTTGTGCAAACAAAATCAAGGATAAATTAAACCGATACCATTATGAATAGAAAACAAAAGTTTTCATGGCTAAGTCAGTTTTGCACGATATCGAAGGGTTTAAATACATCGCGGGTGTGGTCTGTCGAGAGAGCGAGAGAGGCGGCAAATCCAACAAGGTTCCCCGCTGGGACGGAGAGACCAGGGTCTTGGAGAATGAAGTGAGGTTTACTGAAGAGCAGAAGATCTGCGGATGCACGCCTGAAGTCTGTCGTTCCCTCCTCCACCCTTTGTCTCCGTTGCCCCGTTTGCTGCGCTCCCCATTTTCGAAAGAAGCAGGAAAATACTGGGGAAAAAAAAAGAATCCAGCCATGGAGGGAGGCAGGTGGGGTCAAACCAAGGAGGAGGGAGGAGTGAGGAACAGCGAGGTATGAGCAGAAAACAGAGGCTCGCTGACGCTCTTCTTCTACTAACCATCCCTCTCTAGTTCCTGTTTGGGGCAGTAGGTACCAAGAGGAGGAACCAGGTCCAGGAGGCGTTAGTCTCTTACTGGCGTTGTGTTCACTTCCCTTCGGACAGAGAGGGTCGGTCTCCGCCCTACACAGCCCTGTTGTGGCGGATGATCCATCACTCCACTCCCCTCCTTCTGTTACACACACTTGGCCGGGTGGGGGGGGGTGATGTGTGACATTACTCCCACCCCCCAGGTTGGCAGGGCTGTGCTCCAAGGTCTCCTAGCTTTGGAAGAAGAGAAATGAGATTTCAAGAAGGGTTTTACTCACCCCCGTTGACTCAATACAGCGCTTCAGCATCAGTTGACCTTTGACCTCAAGTGATCACATTTGATTTGTTGAGCCCCCTCCCGCACCCACACAAGCCTGCCGTCTGCTGCCCCCATACTGGCTCCATGGCGGCCATACAAACAACAAAACAACACCGAAATAGATCGAGGAAATGAAAACATTCAGCGCACTATGGCAACCACAGGAAGTCCATCAAAGGACGTTCTGTTTCTTTCCATTTCTCTGCTCGCCACACTCAAGGACATGATAAAACTGTGAGGCACTTTAGAGACACACTCAGACATGTGTAGAGAACACACACACACACACACACACACACACACACACTCACAGGAGCATATGCTCAGATAATATAGAGTATAGAGTGGTATACTTTACTACAAATATTCACACACATAAAAACTTATATAAACCAACAAAGTCTCAACCAGGAAGTTTGGGGGTGTCAATGGCCGCCAGTGTCCAGAATGGTTATATCTGGCAGAGAGGCAGAGAGTGTGAGTATGTGTGTGTGTCTGTGTGAAGGGAGGGGACAGAGCCAACCGTGGCGCTGCAGCCAGGACGGACAAGCGTCACTCTGATGATGACAGAGGGGCCGGCACGGCTGCCTCCTACAAACTTGTCACACACTCCATATCCTCGTCCTCCAGGAGCCCGCTATTTCTCTGCCGCGCTCCCCCAATCTCAAGGCCTTCCTCCGCTTCAGCCTCCTCCTCCTCCTCCTCCTCCTCCTCCTCTTGACTTCTCTCCCCAGCTAGCAGTACTTGTCGCTCCTCTAGCGAGGAAGGCCCGTGGGCGGAGCCTCTGCTACCTCCGGCTTCTTCCCCGCCGTCGCTGAGCACTTGGTCCCTGTGCGTTGCTGCTGCTGCTGCTGCTGCTGCTGCTGCTGCTGCTGCTGCTGCTGCGTGGAAGGGGAGGAAGTTGCCGTTCGGGCTGTGCTGGGAGGTGGAGGAGGTGCTGCATGTGGGGGTGGTGGCGGCGGTGGTGGTGTTGCCGTTCAGGATGTTGTTGGCGGCCTGTTCCATCTCCTCGATGGTCATTTCGCAGGCGTCGGCCAGCTCGGCTTTGGTCACCTCGATGAAGGACGGGTCCTGGGCGAACTCGCCCAACCCCTCCGATATTAGCACCTGCGGAGGGAGAAGATGGGGCAAGGCTGGATTAGAACGGAGCCGTTCCGGTCTCTTCTGAAGACTCTTCCTCACCGCTTCCACCAGGCTGCCCGCGCTGCCGTGAGACAGCGAGCTGTTGTCTTTTCCAAGCAGCGAGGGCACTGTGAGCGACAGTGGCCGTGCTGGTCTTTGAGCAGACGCAGACGCGCTGGGGCTTGGACTGGGCACCCTGCTGTTCCCATTACTGTCACTGTACCTGGGGACAGCGGGCTTGCTTTAGCGAACGCATCCGTCTCCAAGGGCTCCGGAGACCCAGGCAGCATGTTTCCATGTACTTACCAGGGCCCACAGTTGACGGAGGGCAAGCTGGTATTGAGCTTTTCATGGGAGTTGGAGCCCTCTAATCTTAGAGAGGGGACTCGCTGGTAGGAGGCATCGTTGCCATGAGCTGCAATCGCAGGAAAGGAAAGCATGTCAAAAAATAGAAATACTGCAGTAGTCACAACAAGAAAATCAGATCCTAATATTCTCCCAACTGCCTCTGTGCAAAGGAGCATTTGAAGCAAAGCCTGGGTGGTGAAAAAAACGAGACCTTTTTTGTTTTATTTTTAATAAAATGGGCATTTACAATCCTACTTTTGGCACGTGATAGGTGCCTGGTGTACCTGTGGGACTGGCTGGAGGCGTGGAACACAGCCGGCTGAAGAGGGTAGGCGAGTGACTCCTCCTCAGCTGAGGACTCAACCCTGCGACTGCCAGAGCCTGGAGGAGGAGGAGGAGGGGGAGGAGGAGGAGGAGGAGGAGGAAGGAAGGAAGGATTGTGCCTACTCTTCTTACAACGGCAAAAAGGTTCTGGGTTGCTCAGCCTTTGTCTTTCTTTTGTGAGCCCCGCAGACCTGATTTTCGACTTCCTCTACGGCCACGGGCCACTTCTGCTAGACCTCTGTCTTGAACTGCTGCCATTATACCTCCTCGTTGCAATATCCCCTTCTTACGATCTGCAAAAAAAAAAATGTTACCGTGTGTCACTCT
>CAAE01014535.1:244973-287559 GCA_000180735.1 Tetraodon nigroviridis | reverse complement strand
CTCTCATCCTCCTCTTCTTTTATCACTCCTCTTTCTCTATACTCATCTTCACATCTTTCTTATATAATAAAAGGAGGAGGAGGAGGAGAGGAAGGAAGGAGTGTGGCAGCTCGTCAGAAAACAGCAAAGAGGTTCGGGGTTGCGCAGCATTTGTCTTTCTTTTGTGAGCAGCGCAGACCTGATGGTGGACGAGGTGTAGGGGCACGGCCGTCTTCTGGGAGACATCTGGCCTGGACTGTCTCCTGAGACACTCCAGGTGGAACGACGACCTCCGGACTAAAAGTCAAAAGAGAGAAATGAAACAAATGTCGCCCTGGTGGGATACTGCAATAAGTCCACACAGTTCAGCCTGATTGTTCCGACTGACCCAGGGAAGTGGGGCAGAGGAAGACTCTCCTGGGAGACTGCCACGCTCCTCCTCTCCTCTCTTCTTCCACTCCTCCTTCCTCCATGGGAGTTAACTGTTTACATGTCTCATCGTGATACACCAACCTGGTGGGTATTAAAGGAGGGGTTCATAAATGGTGCTTCAAGAAACAGAGAAATATCTTTTCCTGTGTGAGTGTGCAGTACATGTCGGAGGAGAGCGAGTGGTTGTCATCGTGGTACTCCCTTTCATCAGCAAAGCTCTCATCATACGTCTCCTCCATCGACCCCTCGCCCCTTCGGATGATGGGCAGGCGGCTGTCGCTTGAATCCGAGCTAAGGGTGGACATCAGACGGACGCCGAACAAACCACAAAAAACACACGTGAAAGACACACACCGTGGGCGTCGCCAAACGAGCAGGGAGACACAAAACAAAGACAAAAAAGAAGCACGCGATTAGCAAAGAGGAGCTGAGGGAGGAGTGACTGACACTGACTGACGCCTACAAACAGCATGTGAGGATGTAGAAGAAGAAAAGGCCAGTGTGAGGAAAGCTTTAAAGGCAGCGCCTGGAGTATGACAGAGATGGCAGCGCCGAGGCTCAGACATCTTTGAAAGTACAGAGATCAGCACACAAAAACTAGTTAATGTCGTTTTACAATTTGTTACTAAGTATCTTAATGTAAATCTGCTGTTCTTTGAAATAACACTTCACTTCTTTAAGTATAAAACCCTTGTTTGAGCCACCCTGTATTCCAAAGATGTGTTTGTCATACTCAAAACTAACTGGAAGCTTTAAAGAGACACCCTGACATTTGGACTTGAAGCTTCTCATCTCCCCCAGATTTGCATTTCGTGTTTAAATACTGCAGCATTTTGCTTTTTGTCTTAAAGACCAAGAACCAGAATATAAGTATCATAAAAGTATAATAATATACAACAGCTGGAAGAGTATAAAGATGAAATCTGGTGAAGAAAAGCAGATTTCTAAATGTCAAGATGTTGCTTTAGTCTGCAGACAGCAAACTCTGGGTTAGAAACTCTCTTTCAACACAAAAGACTGTTTTCCCTGATCGATCGGCCACCACAGCATCACAAATCTGCAGTCTTGAGTAAAGTCTAATTAAAAACAAGAAGACTAGTATCATTACAAGCCCTACATGAGAAGCTAACATCACACATCTGCCTCTACGGTACGACTGTAGCAAGGCAACATTAGTTGAAACAAATCCACAAGGAGTGGACGTTGCATCTAACCCAGACCTGCCAGAAATGATTATAACATAGCAGAAAAACAAGAGCCTTTGATAGAAAAGGTTTGGCTGCGTAGCACCAAACAGTCTATCTATGGCTTTGTTAGAAGCCCGGCTTTAGTCAGCAACCAAGACATCGTGTGCATAGCAACAAGTCTCTGAAAGCAAAACAATATTAAGCAAAAACTGAAACTTTTTTCCCCTCTTTTCCAAATGGATTTAAAGTTCACAAACACATTCGCACGCACAAATTCTGTTCCTGACCCCTGGCAACATACCGCATTAGAGAGTCATAAAAATACGTCCTGCTTGCCACCAGAAACAAAAGACAGAAAAGAGGAGGAAAAGAAAAAAGGGGAATAAAAAACCATTTGTGGCTACACTGCAAGGTCATGTTAAAACTTCAAAAACTTAGGAAGGAGGTTTAATCATTTTTTCAAGTGGACAGAATGAAGGAGTACCGTGAACCCGTCAGCCTGGATCCATCTGCACCCACCTCTTTGGAGGAAAGCACCACGAAGACTTTGGCAGCAGGATGGGGGTGAGCGGCTGGCCCGTGTGTCCGTCCACAGTGCTTATGGATGGGCTCGGGTAGCGGCTGACGCCCTGCACGCTGACCCCGCCCACGCTCGTGTTGTTGGCGTTGTTGATGTTGGCGTTGGAGCCGGAGGAAGAGTATGAGGAAGGGGTGAAAGTGGTTGAGTCCATGAGCTTTTCATGAGAGGGGCTCTCGGCTTCGCAGGGGGAGCCCTTTTGACTGATGTGCAGGGGACGCTGGGTGGTAAAAGACTGCGGGAAGGAGCTGCGGCCATCGCTCTGGTTGTAGTAGTTGACATGGTTGCTAAACACCCCACCTGTTCTCTGTAGTGTGAAAGAGGAAACGGATGAGAAAAAAGATGATGGGAACAAAGCTAAACATTGTCTTTATATATTAGTACAAGCAACCAGTTGATTCACTGTTATAGCCGCGACAAAAGCGGAGATGAAAATGCAAAAAAGCCTTTGCGATCTGTCTTTGTAACAGCTGCAGCCTTGACACAGGAGCTGACTTATGAGGCTGTTTTAATCAGCCACTAAATCTGTGCCCAGATCTCTATAAAACAGATAACTGTCAGAAGAGTGTGATTCTCTCTCTAATTAAGACAAATATTTAGAACATCTATCAGCTGGTCCTATCTGTTTCTCCTCCGCAGAAAAAGGCAGCGTTGAAGATAGCGCCTTAGGATGGAAATGGAGGCTGATGAGTAGCATAACTCACCCTTGGGCCAAGACGCAGGTGCGCAGGTGTGTGTGTGTGTGTGTGTGTGTGTGACACTGGAAGTAGATGTTTTAGACTTAAATACTCGACACCTGATGGAAAGCAGATGTTTGCAGAAATATTTGCAGCCAAGCTCCTGTAAGTGGCGAGGAAAGGTGCCCGAGTGTAACGTCTGTCTCCAGAACCTCTGAGCACATGCAAGTATGCGAGCACGTGCAGGAGCAGACTTCAAGCTGGATCGACGAGCTCTTTCTCTCTCTCTCTGGAGAGTGAGTGAGGGTGTGTGTATCCAACCTTTACCCTGAAGATATCGTCCTCGGATGCGGCTGACACGGGCTCCTTCAACCCTTTGTCCAGCTCCTCCTCCACCGTCAAGTCCCCCGAGATGGCCCTCCGGATCTCAGGGCCAATGTCGTGCAATGTCCGCAGGCCCGCCTATAGACGCAGAGACACTTGAATAACTGATCTCCCTCACGAGCTGGCACGCCGAAAAGACACATTTTGATGATGTGAGGCTCTTGTGTATTTGCGTACCTGCAGAGAAAGGGTCGTTTTTGGGGGCACCTTCGCAACCAGCCCTTGTTCTTTTCTCTTCTTAAACTTGCGGAAATATTCCTGAATGAGGAAGGTGGCGTAGAACTTCCCAACTGTTACTTCATCATCTACAAAGAGATTGTAAATCATTGGTGATGCATCCAGAAACTACACTTAAAGACTAAAGAAACATGGAAAACTTTTTTCCAAATTCTGAAACGTTAATCTCTAATACAAACCACCAGCAGGGGGCACCACTTGATCAAGGAGTTTCATGCTGGTTCTCTTCCAGATCTTCTTAACTATTGCCCTCAACTCCTCGTTGGCCTGTTCCAGGTTCCCTGCATGGACATCAGGTCAAAAAAAACATGAAATGGTATTTTCAAAGTTGTGTAAAACATTATTGCAGTCAGGTAGGAAAACCTGCGCAAAGATGTCATTTGAAGACAGAATGTATTCTAACTACATACGTGTGTGTGTGTGTGTGTGTTCCATCTGTGCTCTCATGTCTGTCTTACCCTCTGTTTTGATCCTGAGAGCGGTCCGAACCAGAGCAAACAGTGTTGCGTTAAACATTACTGTTCCATCGCTGTTGAGAGGCATGTTCATCGACACCAGACGCTGAGGGAGAGATTTGAAAGGTCATGTAATCACCTTTCACACTGCTGCTATGTTTACCTCTCTAACTTAAAATTGAAGTGGAAAGTATGCGTCATATTGAAGCTGGAACACTGCCTTTAATGTCATTATATCGCTCTCTGTCAACATGTTGCCATGTTGAGATAAGAAAGACACTCTAAACACACATTTGGGTGAATTTGGAAGCCTAGCTATTATCTAAATTCTGAGTGGGAAGTTAATTTTAGGGTTCTGAACATTTACCTTGCAGGCCACCCTGTGTGGACAGAGCTTTCCAAAGCCAAGAGGTGGTTGTATTCTCCTTAGCAGAGTCACCACATCCAAATGCTTTATCCTTCCCCTGAGAAAGGAGCAAATGTTACACCAAAGTGCACAGAAACATATTTATTTTAAATGAAAAAAAGTGCTAACATACTTAGCTTCTGGGTCATATTCAGCCCAGATCCTCTTGAACTCATCGAGGTGATGCGGCCCCAGGATTGACCAATCCCGTGTTAGGTAGTCAAAGTTGTCCATGATGACAGCCACGAACAGATTTATGATCTGAGAGAAAGTTGGGAGATAAACTTCGTGGAAAAGGAAAATACAAATACAAAATCAAACCCCAAAATGACCTGCTTTTACTACACTTCAGATTTACTCTTAGACACACGCCAGCTGAGTTACCGTTCCACCTGCTAACTGTTCATTTTTAACAAGCAACACAGTAACCTGCTTCATTCAAAGGGAACCCCTTTCACCAGTACTCACCAGAAAGGCACACAGCATATAGAAGCTGACAAAGTAAATGATGGCAAAGTGACTGCCACAGTCTTCGGCGGACTGGTTGGTCTCGTTGGTTGATCCTTTCTCGCAAGGCCGATTGGGCGTGCAGGCCAGCATGATCTCCTGCCAGGCTTCACCTGTTGCACACCTGACAAGCAGACATGCATTTGCACAGACGCATGCAAGCAAACATGCAAAGGCACATATTCATGTACATGGATGTGTGTTCACGAAAGCACCAGTACGGACATAAACATGGGGAGACGGACACAAAAATTACTGGCAAATTCAACAAGGATTCATTGGATCCTAACGTTACTAAAGTCCCAACCAGGAAAACAAAACAATCTGAAAATCAATCTGGGCAGTTTAGAGCGCTTTACGACAACCGACAGCACAACAGACAGGGTGGCAAGAACATTAACTTGTAGCATGAATTCATTAGAGCTGGCTATTACACAGTTACAGCTGAACTTTAACATTTACAAATATTCTGGCATTTAATTAACCCGAAGCTGTCATAAAAACCCTTCAGTGACCTTTAATGCAAAACAAGTTCAGCACTAATAAAAGGATGGAAAAGGGTTTTCTGGTTTACAGGATGTTACAGAAATAATTGATGGCGGAAGGAGACGAGCCTGGTAAACGACTTGAGGAAACAAAGGGGAAGATGAAAAGGTTTGTTGTTGGGTTTTTCTCACCTGAACAGCAGCAGCACTGCCTGAGGGAAGGTCTGGAAGTTGTTGTTCCTGTTGATCTCCGTGTTGTCCCGTAGCGCTATCTTACCAAACATCTAAACCAAGCAGAGGAAGTAGTCACAGCAGACAGGATGTGACATTGGGAATGGTCGGGAGGCAGGACAGTAGCAAAACAAACCCCAAAACAGGCACAACCATCCTGAGAGACTTAGCGGGTCTCTCATTATCAGTGATAGAAAACACTCACAGGTGAGACTAAACAACAGACAGGAAGATGGAGGGAGAGGAGAAACCATTAAATACTGGAGGAAGAAAAGTGGAGAAGAGAAAGACAAGGACGCTGGATAGTTCCAGGAGGACAAAGACGGGACACAGGCCAGCTAGAGGAGAGAATGACTCACGGGAATACACAACAGAGGAGAGGAAGCAGCGGCTTACCTGCATGCCGATGACTGCATATATGAAGAATAGCATCACTATAAGCAGAGCTACGTAGGGCAGTGCCTAAAGAGGAGAGAATCAGATCAGCAGTTGCAGATGGGAGTGTCCTGCTCCAAGGCGGGAGTCCATTCTCTCCGATTACAACCGGAGCGTTTGGCAATTGAGAAACTCAAAGTGTAGATTTATACTTCTCAGTTTAGAGAGTAAGTTAATTGACCTGTAGCCCTGAGTGGCACCACATCAAAACAAATGGGAACTAAATCATCTAAGGTAAGAAAACCTGCTCTCTTAAGTTTAGCCAGAAGACCAGTTTTCAGTATCAGAAACTATACAAACCCAGGTGGAATCAGGAGAGCAATGCAAGAGATGAATTTGTTAAAATATGTAGGAAAGGACAGATTATTTCCCCTATCAGGCTCTGGCTTATTTCATTTTTTTGGTTCTTTTTTATGTGAGTCGTGTCCCTGGATCTCATCCAAGTGAGCGGTGAGCTTAGAAGGAGCAGAATAAACATGGAGATGAGTGGGGGAAGATAATCGAAAAGACATCCCTAGTGAAGGTTCCCCTCGGTTTACCAAGCTTCACATCCCTAAATCTCTCTCTGCAGCAAGTCTCATAAACCTCCTCTCCGTTACCTCCCATCATCCCCTTTTTCTTCCTCCTTGCACACCTATACTGAACTACACATCATACCATCTAAAAGCATATAAAAGTAGGAGGTAGAGATGAAGAGAGGAGGTGAGGAAAGGAAAGGTGACTTGTGAGACTGCACCAGGGTGAATTTACACAAGGATGTGGATATTTTTAGCCCTATGTGACTCAGATGGCAACAATCAAACTGATTTGTACATTATTCAGAAGTTAACGTATGTATTGTGGACGAAACAATTGACAAAAAAAAAAGCAAACAGGAAAAAAATCAACTGTCTGATAGTCACATCTGTGTTGCATGAGGGCTAAAGTTCTACCTTCTGCTGTGTGTAAATCCAACCCAGTGTTATTGCATGTTGTGTCCAGTTCTCCCCTCACTTGGAATGATTTGATGAAGGTCCACAGCAGGGTCCGAATCCCTTCCCCGCGAGACAGCAGCTTCACCAGCCTCATCACGCGGAACAGCCGGAAGAAGGTGATGGAGATCCTGGCGTTCTCTTCAGAGTTCTGCAGTCCGTTTTGGTGGGGTTTGGTGTTTTAGAGGAAAAACACAGGACGCATGGGGACACATGCAGATGGGTAAGGTAAGGGAACACACACGCACACACACACACACACACAATCACAATACATTACACACACATACATATTCAAACCCACATTTATATGTGGATGCAGCTATGTATCGCGCACACCACACACACACACACACACACACACACACACACACACACACACACACACACACACACACACACACACAGAGTTAATCAATAAAGGTCTGCGTCCTATAAAATCCCATCAAAGTCAACTGGCCACACAGATCTGGGAGAGAATTGGGCAATCATGCTTGTTTTTTCTGGCTTCATGGAAAAATCCCTTGGCAACAGACGTGATAAAAAAAAACATCATGTCTGTCAGTATCTGCTCCTCTGTCTGTCAGTCTGGTTATGAAAACATCAGACCCTAATGGACTGTCGGTGTTTTAGATATCCTGACCCATCAATGAAATTTCCCACATCTTATTTCAGGCCTGCGGGAGCCCCACTGAAAGAGATAAACCTTTCCATAAATCTCTCACAATAACAGTTTCTGCACAGAAATCCTCGCCCGGGCAAACCCCTAATTCAATAAACCATGCAGGCATGCTGAATGTCACACAACAACTGGCTCCTGCACAATTCTCCAAAGATGATTCAAGTGTTGGTGGTTAATCTCTTCATCTTAAATATCTGAAGCTATTGTCACCGTAACGCAGTTGGTGATTCGGGCTTGAGCCGTCCATGTATCTAAAACCAAGAAATACTTTCCTAAAGCTCCGATGTGCATGCCTGAAAGGCGCTGGAGCTTTTTACTGTCTATTGTCCCAAGACTCATGCACAGAAAATAACTCCACGATGAAATATTCAGCCAACCTGCTGAGTGCTGTTCTAATACAGATTTACTTATTTATGCTGCTGCTGCTTGTTCCCAGAGCAGAAAAAAACAATGGTGACATCCAGACACGTTCAAAGAATGAAGTAGATCATGTAGCAGCTATAGGAAGCCAGTGAGATTCACAACCAGATGTAAATGGCTGAACCGTGACAGCAACCGATGCTGAGTTTGGCTCAAAGAAGCACCAAAGTCCACCTTTAATCTGTTTCCTGCCATTTGTATTTTTCCAAGAGGCCATCCGTTTTTATTATTTCAAACCCACTGACACTTCACACCAGGCTCCTCAAAAGTTTGCACCGTTCTTCACACATCTCCATTCGGTTTGGGAGAACAGATTTTCTGATCTTTTTAAATTCCTGTTGCCGTGTTGAAAAGGAACCCAGATACGAGGAGACCCAAACTGGCAGATGTGCTGAGAAAGACACATCCTCCTGAGGAGCATCAGGGAAAGAGTTTCATATTGTAGTATCACAACTACACCACAGTGGGGACCATCACACCACTGAGAGAAAGGTGGGGAGTGATTGGAGAGGTACAGTGACAGAAGGTGTAACAGTAAGAGTGAGTGTGTGAATATGAAAAACACTTTTCTGAATTATCCGGAGCCATCCAAACAAGTGATACACAGATATTGCATATGGAGGATTGTACTACGTAGACCCGTGGAGAAGAGTGAAAGAAGGAAAGGTAGCATGATAGCGCGACCATGAGGCTTGTGCTGATAAAAACAAAAAACACCACAGGAACAACAACAGCCATTCAACGAAGGTCACGGTATTCTGGACCGGCACATGACAGTTGTCTCCGCCACAGACATACCCATACACAAAAATATGAACAGGAAGAACACACGCAACAGCGGGAAACGGGAGACTCTGTGCATGCTGCAGAAGATGACAGCAGGAGAGGCGGAGGAGCCACAGGTTCTGGGTCATACCATGGATGGAGTGATGGAAGCGTTTAAGGATGGAGGAATGGTGGAGGAGGTTGGGAGGCGGACGAGGTTACCGTCAGAGCGTACCATTGGCCTTACCACAGGGGGGTGAGAGGAGGAAGGGGAGGAGGAGGACGAAGAGGAGGAGGACGAAGACGAGGAGGAATCAGCTGGCTTTAAGGAAAGGCAACAAAGATCAGCACCAGAGCAGCACACACAGCTGAGTGTGTGTGTGTGTGTATCACTGTGTTTGTGTTTTTGTGTGTGTGTGCAACTGCTTCACTGAAGCCTCTTTTGGCTACATTTAGGCTAATAAATTTAGGAGCAACAATAAGTTAGCAGCTAAGTCAGGTATGATATTGATGATGGGGGTGTTGGGAGCTATTCTCAGGTGCTCCCAGCTACCAAACTAGTTTAATATTCCACACTGATGGATGAACTCACAGGTCAGGGTGACTGTCTCAGCCTCGGCCCTGTTCACACACCTGAACATATGGAATGCTTGGATGTATAGATTTCTCTAGCAGTGAAAAGGGTGTGAGCCAATAAGAAGGAGTGAGAATACAACAAATGTGTCTGTGTGTGATTTATGGTGTAAAAGAAAGTAGGTTCCAAAGAAAACAAGATGGAAAAGAGGATGAGAATAGTAAAGATGGATCAAAAGATAAACAAGGAAGGAAATTGATTTTTTAATGCGTTAAAATAAAAAAACAAAACAAAACAAAACAAACAAACTTCTGTGCATCTATATTAGGGCAAGCTGAGATATTAGAAGTATGATTTAAATTTCAAGTAGCTTTAGTTTGAAAGATAAATGGAATTCAAATTGTTCCTTGTCTTGTTTAGGTGATCAAATCTGAGACAGTAGGGTGGCACGAGAAGGAACAAATGTAAATGAAAAGAACCTAACCTTTGATAGAACCTTGTTGAGATCTTTTATCACAATGCATGTCACATTTTCAAGCAAATATTTCAATTCTATCAGTACATTGGATGACATGGGTTTCTCAGAAGTGTGCTCTTCATGCACCTCTTGAGTTTACATGTTTGCTACTGTCCTTTTAAGCGTTGCCCAAAAAAGAGATAAATGTATATTTTTTCCTGTAGGTCATAAAGATCCGTTCTAGAGGGAATGGATGAGACCCATGTTATCCAGCTTGCATTTAAGGTGAGCAAGCAGCACCACAGACCAGGAGAGATACGACAAAGACATCAGAGAGAAAAAGCATAGGAGAGGAGAGAAAACTGAGAAGGAGGAGGATAAAGACATAGTAGAAGAGACATTCTGAGTACGCAGTGCATACTGGCATCACCTGCAAGAACCTATTCAGAGCAAACAGCTGCTGATCTCACACTGCTTTTACACAACCCCCCAAAATGCAGCAAAATCTATTCAAGATTCAAGAAGCACCCACAGATTTGCAACCACAAAATGAGCAACTAATCTAAGTCAACAAGCAACAGGACAGCAAAGTGGGTGCACTTAAACAGCTTCTCTTTGGCCATTTAATATTTACTGAAGGCAAAGTGATAGCACTTTAGGAGCTGGCCTGGTACTGCTCTTTGCTGTGTACTCTGGAAGAACCAAGAGGTAGCCTAGCTGTTGGCAACCTGCTGCTATTGGATTCTAATTTGAGACTTTCTTCGTTCTCAAAGAACATTGGCTCGTTCTTTACTGCCTGATGAAAAACAGCTAGGTCCAAGTTTAAACCAGTTGAGAGTTCTCAGTGTGGTGGCTTTTTTCAACACACGGGAACACTAGCTCGGGGATATCACCACCCGATCAGAAAAAGGAAAAAAAGGGACTCGGAGCATGCCTTTAGGTTAGGATGGGGAGACATGAGTCAAGCAGAAAGTAGAAACTACAAACCAATCAGTCAACCAAATCAATCAAACCAAATCAAAAGTAGACTCCACACCAAAGTGTTTAATGCAAAACTAGTGACTTGTATAGATGACAAAGATGTTTCTGGCCCAGCGAGAATTATTTTTTTCTTTTTTTGCCCTTTTGGCATTTTTATACCTTAATTAGAGACTTCTACTGAATTTGTGCAGAAGTTTATATTGATTTTACTCTTTTGTCGCCCGCATCTGTAACAGCCTGCGATTTGGGACACTTTTTGACTCCCTTAGTGACGAATTACTGTAACAACAAGCCAGAATAACCGAGCAAATCATAAAATATCCAACTACAGTTTGAATATTTCCTGGTGTCATTAATATGTGGCTTTGTCAGCGTCTTACTGGGACAAATGGATTTCCTTTCTTAGGGCAGTAAAACCACTGGCGAGCTCACACACCCCTGGGGTATGCTAACCTTATTTGTATGCCTGGCTGGTGCCGTCTGCTGAGGCGAAACACACTGCATTTCTCCTAGCACCCATGTGAAATCATGTCCTCAAACATAAAGGATGCAGGAGGATCTTTGTTTCACTGATTTGCACATGAGAAACAAAATCTTTAAGTTAAAAAATACACAAAACCTTTCAAAACTTTAGATTTTCTTTCATTTTAGGATGATTAATAGCAGATGGCTGACGTCACTGCATGTTAGCCACAAAGCTCAGGCTAATCCAGCAGTTTAGCTTTAATTGAACCCAGTTAAGTATGAAAAAAGAAAAAGCAAAACTCTGTTGGAGTTTAAAATTCAACAAAAATGATTCACAAGTCATGTTTGGTTAATATGTGTGGACAACTGGGGGGACTACTCTTGGGTCAGGGTGTCAACAGCAGAATGATCAATGCGTGCGTGTGTGTAATTCGTAAATGTACATCTGAGTTTCTACCCAGGCATGACTGCAGACGTACTGACAAATTAAAGGTCATTGGGGGTAAATAGTTAAAAATGTAAATGTTGCAGAGGTAAACTACGTCATATTAACCTCTGCATCCACAATGTGTATAAAAGTGGGATTCTGTCAACGGTGCCCTAGCAGTTCCCAGATTAGTCTCCTGCCATGGAACTCTTTAATATCCTGGAAATAAAATGCCAATTATCTCTGAACTGTAAATACAATTGCCCCTCAACATCTGACTTTTATTTGGGAAACTCAGCAGCGCAATTGACCACTGAGCCTCCATGTTGATATTAAATGAAGTCATACATACATTTGCATAAATTTCATGGCTCCTGGATAAATCCATTCAGAGATCAAATTGTTTCCCATGTCTCTCTCGATTGCTATTGTAAAAAAAAAAAATGCAGCCGCAGCATGTATTTTCCTCATTTCAATTGAAATATTCACTGAAGATTTATGAACTGGGTATCGTGACCTCAGGGTCAAAGCAATGACAAATCTATCATTTCTTTGTTTTTGAAGACAGTACCAGGCCTCGATACATCACATTTACATTGTCATGCTATACAGGGAGCACTATGCCAGGGGAACGGACACTGTCCCCTGTGGTGTCAACAAAGTGTGCAGAAACAATGCAACAGGTTTCTGAAAAATGCAGAATTATCTGTGATGCCATTGATGTTCAGAAGACCGACGCATGAGTACCAATCGGACGCAGCTCCAAACTCTGGAAAATCCACATGTATAATAATAATAATAATAACAACAATAATAATGATTTACATTTATCAGATTATTTCTTAAAAAATATTTTTTATGGTTTAAATTACACAACAATTTGTCTGTTCTCTCTGCCAAACAGTTCAAATGAGGTTTTCCTGGACTTTTCCGATTATTTCGGAGCAGGCGAGATGGGTATCGACGCTCGGCCTTTCTGTGTGTGGGAATGTCAGGAGGAGGCAGGCAGGAAGGGAGGGAGTTGGACTACTTACGTTAACCTCAGTGATTGCTATGTCAACAATGCTACCCACAACTATCAAGGCATCAAATGTGTTCCATGCATCAACAAAATAATGCTGCGTTGGGGTGGAAAGAAAAGAAAAAAACAACAAAAAAGAAGGACAGAACGTAAGACATTGAAAAATGGATAAAATAGAAATAAAGGAGAGAGAGAAAAGAAAACATAAGATAAAAAACATTATATACACCAGAGCTTGGAGCAGGAGGACAGAGGGAAAGAAATCAACAAAATTAAAAGAAAACAGCAGAGAAACAAACAGCAGCGATCGGTCATGCTTGTCCATGAGAAGAACACGTAACAGTAGGAAAGAAGAAACTGCAACACAATCAGAAGAAAGAAAACATCGCTGTTGCTGCTCAGAGTCAGACGGTGTGCAAGTCTGTTTGTGACTGGTCAGTGAGTTAGTTCAGTTAGTGAAGGGATCCAACCTGAGGACATGTCACAGTCTGACAAAAAAAAACAAAAAACGGTGCCAGAACCATCGGAGAGACTGTTAGGACAACAGGAGGACGCAGTACCGACACCCAGCACTAAACCCTGCCTCTTTTATGGACCTAAAGACCAAGAACCCTGGTGCTCGTAGAGTTCCGCTGTATGACAGCAGCCATCTTGGAGCTTAGAATGGAGGGAAGGAAGGAGGAGAAGATAGAGGAGTAAAAAGAAGTGGCAGGTAGAGATGGAGCAAGAAGTAAGAGAGAGAAGAAAATGAAAGATTCAGGGATGAGGGCACATGAGAGCGAGAGGGGCTTCGTACTTACGTTGATCTCACTGAGAATGACGTCAATAATGCTGCCAATTACGATGAGGAAATCAAAGACATTCCAGGGATCACTAAAGTACCCCTACAGGATGAGTTAGGGGAGAGTAGGAGGGTAAGAGAGGTAGGTTAGCAGGGAAACAACATCTGCGGCTACTTGGCAGACCTATTAAGATGGAATGAGGCTGAGCACAATGTTGAAACTCTCAGATGATGACCCAACACATGAAAGAATTTAAGGCTAATAAACATTTGCTTCTGCCGCACTATCTGTTCATCAAGTGCATTCGAGTTTCCTGCTCGTTAAAGATGGCGTGTCAGATAGCAGTTACTTAAGCCTTACATCTGCACACCAGGCCATTCAACACCGTGGCAGCAATTACACAGAAACTTGACTTTGTTTGCTTAAAAATTGTCAGTCATTTATCATCAGGAGTGTATTTTTAGCAAATAAACTGCATGAAACTTTAGCCCAGAGCTCTTTTATCACTAATGGTAGAAAACATGTAGTAGTCAGACACAGATTTGATACTTTGCTCTAACATATTAGCCTTAAACTCACTATCCACTGACAAGTCAACATCCTGTGTAATAAATTTGGATCCCTAAAGTGAAATGTAAAGATTTCTTTACACATTGCTGGAATTCTTGTGAAGCAAACTGAGAATCTTACGATTTACCATACTTTATATGGTTAAATGTAGTTATTTCCAGGTGTAAGAGTATTAGTCTGTGACACCACAGTTTAACATTAGTAAAGCAAAGCTCCACATTAATGTTTTATCACAGATAGGGAATGAAACTTTTGCATATACTCCGCAGGATGGAAATAAAAACACAACAGAAATAAAACTGAAGCAAGAAACAAGTAAATGAAGACATGTCGGGGAGGCCTGTTTAGAATTGAAAGAAAGTTAACAAAATGTTTTTCACAATGGAAGCATACTCCACCAAGTGTTGCCAGCCAAAGTACCTGGGAATTAGAAGCATTACTGAGCAGGTCTGCTGTTTAAAGGGATCGAGCCAAACGTAAGGTGCATGCGCACGGTACTCACAACTAATCAGTGCAACCACCCAGAATTTCCACAAGACACATTTGTGACATGGTATGACTGCACCATGACAACCAGAGCAAATCCGCAGCAGTTCTAGTCAACGTGGTGCCGTCGTAAACTGTAGCACCAGAGGATCAAGCTCACTCTGCAGGAACGATGGGCTTGGTCTATTTTTTTGAGCAGGTTGCACCAATCATGTAGAATCGTTGACTTAGAGGCAAATAAATGCCCCGCTAAAATGCTGCCAGTGGACGTGAAAGTGCATGCACGATTGAGCTGGACTGGGGGGCACACCCATGTGTCTGGTGGAAATTCGGGTCAAGGTATCAGACTTTTCAAGTTCAAAAACTGCCTAAAATGACTGATGACAATTCCTAGGAGCACTACTCTTTACTGTTTAAACAAGGCATTAAGGCATCAGGAAGTTCTATGATTGGACAAAGCACCTCAGAGCTGAAAGCACCACAAAGAGGACAAGAGAAAGCGCATAACACACTGAACCACTATCTGTCTTCACTCCACTGTGTACATTCATGCAATGAATCTGAATCAATAGGTTGTAATTTAGCAGAGTATTACTACTTCTACATTTACTGGATCACATGCCCGACAGTCACATGTGCAGTGTCTGCTGTTCTCTTCTGCTCTTCTCTGCTGGAGAGCGCACCTACCCTGGGTTTGAAGGCAATCAATTTGAGGATCATCTCCACTGTGAAGAGTCCAGTGAAGAGCATGTTGAGGATGTTCATGGCATTGTTGAAGCTTTTGGTCTGTCCGTGATGCTGCAAAAATACACACACACACACGAGTTACTGATGTGCACATTATTTCACATTAACGTCTAATTTGCGCCTGTTTTCGCCACCGTTGCGTACACCAGCGCACCAGGCTCACCTGCATGGCCAGACAGATGGTGTTGAGAAGGATGAGGGTGAACATCAGGTACTCAAAGTAGGTGGAGTTGACCACGTACCACACCTTGTACTGATAAGGGTTCTTCGGGATGTAGCGACGCAACGGTCGCGCCTTCAGAGCGTACTCCACACACTGACGCTGTTACCCACAAACAGATATGAGTTAAGAACAGAAAACTTCCCTATTTTAGTTTCCCCTGGGACTAATACATACCTGGTTCTTATCCAGTTCACAGTTTTTGTATTCTTGCTCTCCTTGCTCCTGGAACGTGACAATGACGAAACCAACGAAGATGTTCATCATGAAGAAGGCAATGATGATGATGTAGATGATGAAGAAGATGGAGATGATCACGCGGTAGTTATAGATGGGCCCGACATCCTCGGCCACAGAGTCGATGGCGCGGTACAGCAGCCTGCAGAAAGACAGGATGGGGAAGGTGGTTTTACTCCAGCAAAAGCAGCAGGAATTAAAGATCAGTGTGTGTCAGTAGTGCAGACACAGACCCTGGCCAGCCCTCAAAGGTGGACACGGCGAACAGCGCCATCATGCCTTGCAGGACGTTGTCAAAGTTAAACTCGCTGTTCTTCCAGATTCTCTGGGCCCTCTCAGGTTTCCCCACATCTCCATCCTTATACTCGATGTAGGAGCCCCTGCAGATACGCAAACACAATTTTTCCTTCATTTCACTTGAGACTTGTGATGTAGCAGAGTCAACAATGCTGCATGCAAGAATGATCGTACCTGCATTCCGCCTGAGTTTGTTTGGAGTTGTCGGTGCACGAGAAGAACTTTCCCTGATTAAAAATATAATATTGATTTTATTGCTAGAAAAACAGTGGCGGCGATATTATTCATCTTGTTTACTCCTTACCTTGAAGAGCTGCACACCAATACAGGCAAACATAAACTGGAGCAACGTGGTGACGATGACGATGTTGCCGATGGTCCTGATGGCCACAAACACGCACTGCACCACATGCTGGAATAACCACGAAAAACAAGGGTGAACACAAGCTGGACGCACTACACAATTACATTTGTGTGCCATGTGCACGTGCAAACCTTTAATCCCTTGGCTCTGTTGATGGCCCTCAGCGGCCTGAGCACTCGCAGCACACGCAGGATTTTCACTACATTGATGGCGCTGGACCTGAAGCACACATGGGATTAATCTCCCGACCCATCCAGCCATTTAAAGACCACACTCACAAACAAACCTGGTTAGTATACCCACCAGGTTGGAAAAAAAAACACACACCGAAGGGCACTCTTTAAAAGCACCCAGAAGAACAAACGAGGGAAAGACAGTGTGGACAACATGACAAAGACAAATGCATAAACATGGTCGTCATGTCACACGTAAGGGTTATTATAAACTAAAATTAAATTCTAAATTAATTGTAAAATAAATTCAATAGAATTAATTAAAATTAATTTGATTGTCAACATTAAGAAGGTAACTGCTGTTGTGTCCAAATGTGATAGAAAAACATTTCCTGGCCACTATGGTTACAGAAAATAGATCCAGCTAAACACCTGTCAAAGTTAAAAGTATAAAACACAGAAATGAGATTTATTTAACGGAAACAGATGACTGACAGAAATCTACCACAAGACAGACACCAAAACACACACACACCATCAGGCAGGAGTTATTACACAGTAAAAGTGTCAGTTCAAAGCAAAGGACACACAACTGTGACCTTTGTGAAGAGAATAATACACTCAAAGAGTCAAAGGGATACCTCAGCCTTTTGAATTTAGCTTTTTGTGATTTTATACTAAAATCTGGGAGAGTTATTATTTTTGTAGCTATTTGGAACAGATACAAAAGATTACAGATATTCAAAATGCTGATGTATCCTTTCAGGGGAGTGACTTTCTAGGTGTCAGGGGTGATTTAAAAAGGAGTGACGTCACTCTTTTTTTAACAGTCGAAGAGAAAGGGCACCTGTGAAACCTTTCACTCAGGGAGGTCAAGTTTAAAGGCGGTTAAAGGTAGTTTATGTGGAGTGAGATGAAATCCAGAACATATCACAAAGTAAAACATGAAACCTTACTTAGATAACATAAACTTACACAAATGTTTGCATGCAACAGTAAATGCTTCTAACTTCAAGAAAACATGTATCAAGAGATACGTTTTTTTAAATTAGTTTATCTTTTATCAGGTATTTCAAACTGTTAACGATGCATAAATCACTGTTATCCCTTTAAATGTGATATGTTACAAACCAAAACAGAACCCCACAATAACTACTTTTAACAAAGAGAATCTTGTGATTTTTTTCACATTCAAGTATAATTTCCATAAGCAAAGAGAGTTGAGTTTATCCAGGATTAAAGAAGCACCGCTGTGCACATCGGTGTAAAAAAAAAAACAAAACAGTATTCACTAGACAGAGAAGGTGATGGCGTTGATGCCCAAAAAGAGACACCACGGTGCCCTTTTACCTCCAAAAGCATAACATAAGGAAAAAAAAAAGAACTCAAGACCGATTTGGATCAGGAGTATTGACAGAACTCTCCAAGACTATGGAAATAGCAAATCAAAAGAGTGACAGCTTTACACATTAAAGGTGACGTTCTTCTAGGAGGGTTATTAATAGAGGCTAATAAGGACTTACGTTGAGAAGTCTAGTCTATTAAGCGTTAGAGACAGAGAGTGTAGCATAGCATATTAAACATCAGAAAATATGAGCATTTTAAGGAGTTATTTGCTGCAAGAAGCAGAGAGAGCTTAATAAACATCACAAAGAAGGAAGGAGATTGGGAGTAATGAAGTGTAAAGTTGTTAAAGAATAGAGAGGAGTGTAAAGCATGAGCTACTTTACAAATGAAAATGTTTCCCCACTTAGCTGCCTTCCATCTTGATTTGATTTTTTTGGACTGCGCTATGATATACGTCATTAACTGGCTGGCTAATATTTATCTTGTAATTACAGAAATGTACATGAGATAATAGTGCAGGCTTCAGTGGAAAACGTCATTTGGAATTATGGTCATATATCTTTGTAAATATCAGTGCACAGCGCTGGGTAAACATGCCAAAGCAGCGCACAAATCAAACCTCAACAGGTGGGACAAAAACACAGGGCTTCACTCACTGTATTCCAGAGGAGATGAGAGACACGCTGACCACTACCAGGTCCAGAATATTGAAATAGTTCCTGCAGAAGGAACCTTTATGGAGGAATGCTCCATAGGCAGTCATCTGTCAGGGTCAAAGGTCATATATCAGACAACAGTATGACAAATCCACTGATCTCCCCAAGCTTGAACAAAAAGCAGAAACTCCACATGGATGATACAGCAGTGTAAACAATAAACACTACCTTTAGAATGATCTCTATGGTGAAAAGCCCAGTGAAGACGTGGTCTGCATAGCCAAGGATCTGCAAAGAAATCACCACGGTTTTCACTTTCATCATTCCTGCAAAATGAAAGCCTGACTCTAAAGACAAAAGCAAGTCTGAAAAACATTTGATTTGGAAGTTCTGGGTGACTTCCAAATAAAATGCAGCAAGCAAAGCAGCACTGAGGTCAAAGATAATCAATCGTGATTCTACTTAAATAGAATTCTAAAAAGAGGTGACAATGATAATAAAGGGATGATTATCACATCCAAATTTCAGGAGAAGGTCATGGGGAGACCCAAATGTACAGCAGCCATTCCTTGTGCACTTGTACAAGAGCTCCGAGTTGTGATTGGCTAAAAGAAAGAGCTTAATAAATTTAAAAAAACCAGAATAATTATATGTTACCGGATTAAGCACCAGGTTAGCAGCCTGTCAAAATCAACTTTGCTACCTGGTTTCTGGAGGAGTCGTATTTGACCGGGTCCTCTGCTGCCAGACTGATGCTGCTGAGCAGGATGAAGAAGAGGATGAGGTTGGTGAAGATGTTATGGTTGACGATCTTGTGGCACGTAATCCTGAATCTACAAAACAGAGGTGGAGCAAAGGCAGAGGAAGTCACAAAAACGCACAGGAGAGGTTTGCGAGGCAACGCAATGACGCCCATACTTGTTGGTGTGGCTGAAGACGAAGAAGGCGCGGGCCTCTGGCATGGGAACCACCTTCTCCTTCAGCTGAATGTCGGAGAGCGGTCGCGGCCTGGGGCCCACTGGCATCTCCGGCTCATCGTCATCTTCATCCCCTAAAGACAGAGAGGCAAGAAAATAAAATCTGATGATCAGAGGCAAATTCATCAATACCTCATTGATAGACGTACCTATGTAATCATTAGCTGGATAAGGGTTCTTCTCTTCACTGTTGTCTCCACAATAATCGTCCATGTTGATCTGCAGAGAGACATCAGCACATTTACTTTCCTGTCGATTGCTTGGTGAAGTTATTTGCTCATGTTTTTTGTACTTTAGTAGCCGTGTTAGCTTCTCCATCAGAGGTGATGGACTTTAACTCTATCTTCTCTTTCTTCTCCTCCTCTAAAGGAGGTTTTTCATTATTGTGACGCTTCTCTGGACTGGACAACCTGAAAGAGATGATTGTGAACATCATTGACACCCTTCAGTTTCTTCTTTTAACATGAACTTAAGTTAAAGTAGTATTACCCTCGTAAAAAACACTACACTTTAGAACAACTACTGTAGTGTACATGTAATTGATTACTTCCTTCCTTGATTGTGAAAATAATTGCCCGACGTGTCTATGATGATGTGAATTTCAATCCCAGTCGGGTTCTGTGCTGTTTTAAATAAAACTAAGAGTCGACACTAAAATGATTGTTTTCTTTCACACTTTCTCTCTCCGATCGATACACACTGTGTCCAAGCAGACAGTTAATGATTTATGCCAGGGAAAATAACCTCTCCTTCCTCAGAGACAGTAAAATCTCAGATTACTATTGATAACAGTTAACACTGTAAGCAGTGAGGTGTTACAGTAAAATAGCTGAAAGCGAGCATATTTATCATCGTTTAATTTGTACGATATGGTAATAGTATCTTTTTTTCTCCTTTGTTTTACCTTGCTAGCTTCTTTCTCTCTTTCTCCTCTTCCTCTTCTTTCTGGGCAGATGTTAGGCTCTCAGCGTCTGCCAGATTGTCGACAGCGATAGCCAAGAACACATTCAGGAGGATATCTGTTCGGAGGGAGGTTAAGGAAGTAAAGGACCAGGGAGTTTATCGGTACATTTGGCTCCAAATAAGTCTGGGTTTGAGCAACGCTAAAAGCCCTTAGCAGATGTGCCGCTACTTGGTAACCTCGCGGGCCTCAAGGGTGCATCACCAAACCACCACTTCTCTCCACCAGTAGCAATTCAAAAAGAGATTAAAGCTCCCTCATCAATACCAAATGTCCCATGAGATCCACACCCTTGCTTTCTAGCTGTTTTATTTATCACAGAGTTGTGGCAGGATACAGTTTCCACAGATGAAGAGGATGATGAAGTAGATGCAGACCAGCATGCCGGGGAAGGCCGGCCCACCGTACGCCATGATGCCATCATACATCACGGAGTTCCAGTCCTCTCCTGTCAGGATCTGTGGAGTTATAAATGTGAGAAAGGATTTATTTGAGTTTCTCTGATTCATGGAAAAAAAACTGTGTGTGCATGTGTGTGTGTGAGAGAGAGAGAGAGAGAGAGAGAGAGAGAGAGAGAGAGAGAGAGAGAGAGAGAGAAAAAAATAAACAATTTTATCATGTAAGCATCATTACCTGAAAGACGGTCAGCAAAGACTGGGGGAAGTTGTCAAAAGTGCTGCGTCGCGTCTCTTCAAAGTTAAACTTGCCACCAAACAGCTGCATGCCGAGGAGGGAGAAGATGATGATGAAGAGGAAGAGCAGGAGCAGCAGGGAAGCGATGGAGCGGACAGAATTCAGTAGAGAGGCCACCAGGTTGGATAGAGAGTTCCAATATCTGCAGAACAGCCAGTTGAAGTGGATGAGCACACAAATGTTCCCAGTTCATTGTACCAAATATATATATTTGATAGAACAGGGCTATATTTCTACCTCGTTATTTTAAAGATACGTAGCAAGCGCACACAACGTAACACAGAGATCCCAAGAGGAGACATGATCTTGGTTTCCACCAGAATGGTTTCCAAAATTCCTCCACAGACGACAAAGCTGTCAAAGCGATTGAAAAGCGACACAAAGTATGCCTGTGGAAAGAAAAGACAGAGGGTTTTGAACCCAGAAAGTTCAGATGAGGTTGAACATCTAACAACAATAATAAGGGTCAGAAGAGCACCTACTTGTAGGCCCAGACTGTACATTTTCAACAGCATCTCACCGGTGAAGAGTGCCAGTAACACCTTGTTAGCTATATCTGAAAAATAAATCAAAGTTAATGCAACAAAACACAAAAGGTCCAAAGCGGCAATGTGACAGAAAACGCTGCAAGTGCGTACCTTGAATGTCTGTTAACCACTGAGGCTGCTGGTGGTGTTCAGAGGCGATGGTCAGAGTGTTGAGGAAAACCAGGAAGATGACCAGCCAGTAGAAAACCTGTGACTTGACTCCCGCCCGGCACTTCCTCCTAAACAGTCTGTTCCACCTGCGAGAGTACCGACTGCAGGAGGGAGGATTGAGACAGAGGGGTGAGGAAACGTGGGAGGGAAATGAGATAAAAAGGTCAAAACCAAAGTAGGAGAGGAAGAAGAGCGAGATCACATGAGAGGATAAGAGAAAGGATGATCAACAAAAATATGTCAAGAGAAGAAAGGAAAACAGCAGAAGAGAGTGGGAAGAGAGAGTGTCATTTATTCTGCCTGGAGTCAGATCACCCTTTGGTCAGAGAGGGTTAGAGAACAGTTAGTCAGAGACAGGCAGAAATAACTCAAAACCGCCCCTGCAGACAGCAGGATTTTGGAGGCCTCTTTTTCCCTTGTCCCTGTTGTGTTGTCATCACACTATCACTAACATCTGACGAATCACCGCTGAGTACAGGGAGAAGACACGGCGACGCAACCAGAACTTGAATGAGACGCCAGCAGGAGGGCAGAAACAAGGAGTCGAGTCTAAAGTCTGGATTCACTCAGTATTCTACCTGAGTCTTCTACATGAGCATGAGCCATTTGGAGTGACTGAGCTTCTGTCACGACACACACACACACACTGAATGTTACACGAGACACAACTGACACCACAACACCAGCATACATGCATCCCTACATGGAAAGTTCAGGGTTTTTATATTTACATCTTCCAATCCAGTTTTAATGCCAATATTGGTGTGTCAACCTCGAAACAAAAGGGAGTTTTTACGAATAGTGTAAAGTTATTCATGTCTCTGTGTGTGCTCTGAAGAGAAACAAGAAATACAAATACACACACACACACACACACACACACAACCAGTTCCATAAATATCCCAGCAGAACAGACATCAGAGCAGGTGGAGACTATGTTAAACAACATGTACTAACCTGAACTTGGATTTGGAGATCCTATTTCTGGAACACAGAAAACAGAATGGATTATACACACACACATAACACACACGTAGACAGGTACACAATACGAAAAGGGTGATTTGTGAGCAATGAGGAGAAACAGCTTTCCTCGTCATTGCAAAAGTAAATGATTTGGTTGTAGTTTTAACCTCAACTTTTTCTTTTAGGAAATCACCCTCGTAAAATGTGTACAGTTTACAGTGGCACCCAGGCAACAGACGACTTAGGTTTGAATTCCTCGAATCAGGCAAAAGGAAGCAGTCATGTTTACCAAAATGTCTGTTTACCACTGTAACAACCAAACATACAGAGGACAAAAGATCATGGAAGACAACTGGATGGAAGAGGAGAGGAGAGGAGAAAAAGAAAGGAGCAAGGAAAAGAGAGGAGAGGAGGAAAGAAGAGTGCAAATCTTTGGTGATGATGTTATGATAAAAACTCTAGCATACTAAGTACGGTAAGTACAGCTGGTTTCTGTCTTTGAAACTAGTGATCTGACTGACACATGGACAGACTGACTGCCTGGTTGGCTGACTGAACCAATAGAATGAATCAGTTACTGGCTGAATGGAGGAATAAAAAGACTGCGTCTCTGGATATGTGGGCCGACAGCACACACACAGCTCTCCGCTCCATGTGTCTGCCTCGATTATGAGATCATCCCGCACCAAAGCAGCTTCCGCTCAAAGATCTGTCTCTATAGTAATGCAAAGTACCGGCAAACAGCGAAAGCCCTGAGTTTTATCTCTGCAATTGTCTGAGCAAATGCCCCCAGTTCAACTGGAGGAGCGAGACAGGGGCTCACATTTCCAGTTTGATTACAGATGCTTCGCTACAGCCGGCTTATTAAAGTCATTTTTTAGAATAAAAACCAAAATTACAAGGTTGAATTTAAAATGATGGTGATTTTTTTAATTGTATTTTCTCAGATGACCTTCATTTCTCATTTTGTAAGGAAAGGTAGCAAAAAAAAACCTTCTATCACAAGATGTAAATGTTACACATGAAAAATATACGCCTTGTTGAATGCACAGCCAATATAATCAAGGTAAATAGAGTTTACTCTTTTTTTGCCAGTTGGAAGTGTTGAACTGATGTTTTCTCCCTCTCGAATGTTCCAGTCATAAAGCTCAGTCAGCTGCCTTCACACAACTGGAGCGATAAATATCAACACGGTCCCAGATGTGTGCAGGGCATCAAATATTCATCACGCACGGCTTTTCCGTAGGCTAAAACTACTGGCTCCTGCGAGGATCTACAACCATCAGCCAGTCAGGAAATGCGAGCATCTAACAAAGCTCATTTGTGAGAGCAGATTTGTTTAGATTTCTATTTAAATTCTATCATGTGATAGGTTTGGAATGTGTTTTGATGTTATTTAATCTATCAGCGCACAAATAAAAGCAGACAATATAACAAGGACAGAGCAACAGATAGACGGGAGTGGACAGATAAATAAAAGAGCGTCATCTGAGCGCGCCGGCTTCGCTGAATTAGAACGACTTCACCTCTGCTTTACCTATATTTAAATAGTGCAGATGTATTGAAGCTAAAATGTTTTCCTGCTTGTATGGAAGTGGGGCCCGCCGGGGTCACGGCTCCTCTGTAGCCTTGGGTTTGAGGAATAATAAGAAACAACAGCAATGCGTTTGTTTGAATAATGTAGAAATGAAAGGAGACGGGGAAGCAGGAGCGAGTGAGTCAGCTGCTCGTGCGCTCCCATGGGGGAGGGAGAAAGCACTTCATCAGCAAAGGCAGAAAGGAGAGGAGAGAGACACAGAGGAAAAGAAAATAAAACTGGATTACTAGACATGAAAGATCTTCTGCATTTTATTTATTTATTTTTTTGAGTCCCAATTGATTGCTAACCTTTATTTGTACTGCCTGAGTCAACAACTGTAAAATTTCTTTAATGTTATAAGTTAAGATAAGGTAGGAGTGTGAAACTATGATTTAAACTCAGCCAAACATTGCAAAGACACTCTGGCAATTGCAAAATTAAATAAATAAATAACATATTTTGCAAAATGTCCACTTAGAGCGCAAAGAAACTGGACAAATGGGGTAAATCATCAAAAAGGAGACTGATCTAAGGTTTTCCACTGTTTCACTATTTCTGTGCACTTTTTGCTTAAACCCTATGTGAACCCAAAAAGAAAAAGGGCAGCTTGAGGAGATCAGTTGAGGCTGGAGGTGGAAACACGTGTACTGCAGCTAATACTGAGGCGCTAATACACCAGAGAAGCAGGATTGAGCTCCCCAGAGTGGGCAGGCTACGGGCAGGGGAGCTGGGTTTCGGTCCAGGTGGGGTCAGGTACTTACGCTAGCCGGGTGCAGCAGGTTTCCCCCTCCACATCACCGCCGGGAGCGTTGTCCGTGTTGACGGATTCATTCTCACTGGCTGGCATGCTCACTGGAAGAGGAACAGGGACAAAGAGAGATAGAGCGAGAGGTGAAAAAGGAGAGAGGTAAATTAACAGGAGAGGACTCCTGCATCAGTGTGCAGCACACAAGTGCAGCCGTTCCTTGAAATCTGTTCATAATCTGTTGATGCCTAATTATGGACTAAATCACCCATCTGTGGAATATTTACTGGGGTGTCATCTTGGGACCCACCCACTGTAACAGCTATTAGGTTCGGCTTAGCTTCCAAGATGAGGAGTCAAAACGCTGAACTGCCTCCTCCAGACAGTCGTTAGATGTGCAGACAGGGAGGGCAAAGTGTTGCTGCATGTAAGCCCAGATGCAGAGAAAGAAGAAAAAAGAAGTGGGGGAGCAGGAACTACGCAGTGATGGAAGTATTAAGGGTGATATCAATATAGGAAAAGGGGAAAAAAGCAGGATTAATGCAAGAGGGCTGGTTGAGAGAGCAATATTGAGACATTTAGAGGAACATTCTTTTTTATTGCTTCTGTCAGTCTTTGCCTGCTGGTGAGACTGACAACTCCCCTCACTGTCACCTCAAACACTTCTTGTAATGCCCTCTGGGCACCGCAGTCAAGCGGCACACTGGAATCTTGCTACATCTTACGATAATACTGGAATATTCTCTGCTGACTGCAAAACTAGTTTCAACATTATCAGCACCTAAAACACGATTCATTCATCTACATTTAGTATTACCCACTGTGTAAGAGTAAAATTGTGACCAACTTGTTGCTTCAGAATAGGTTTGAAAAAGCAAATCCCACTAAACACAACAGCATGTTAAGATGGATTTTTAAAACTATGCTGCAGCTAAAAGCACCTGGGGCACTTTGGCCCGTCTCGAGGCTCCAGACTTTCAAATAGAAAACCCGCCTGCTGCATGTCCCTCAATGGAACTCTGAACTAGTTTAGCACCTATTGTTAGAGCACACCCCAAAGACCAGAGACACAGAGATGAGGAGGGATGAAGAAGATGAGGGAGAAGCGAAGGGCCAAACTATAACACAACTGTCAGTGATATTAAGGATGTGCACACTATTGCTGTCCATGGCTGCATCTCAGCGTAGCTATAGACCTTGGTGTTAAAATTCGGGGCCATAAAATGCTTGAGATTCCAATACGCTCGTATATCGGAGTATTTATTGTTATTTTTTTAAAATTCTTCATCACAGTTATTGCTTTCAAAAACACTGGTTCCGTTGACACCATGACCCAATGTAGCAGTTAAATAAAATGTCCAGGAAAAGTGGGGCTGGGGCAGTGGAAAGGCAACTCAAGGAGAGATGAGAAAGCAGGCAGTTCAGTGGAAGGCAGTGCAAACTATAATCAACAGAGGAGAAATGTGTCCCATTCCAACTAGATGTTTTAAGAGCAAAAAGAGCAGTGAGGGCTATCTAGTTAGCCAATTATCAGCGGCCGGTGAGTTCGGTGAGTATCTACATTTACTTTTATTAAGTGGTCTCTCATTTTTTATGCAGTTTCTGGCGGTCTCCAATGTACCAGAATGTTAAAAAGATACAATCACCAGCAGCCGTAGCAGTGGAATAAATCATATTTTAAGGAAACCTCAGATCAGAATTTCTAATATAATAGAAGTCCTGGCCAGACGCCATCAGTGGACCTCCAACAAGGACGCTTTTTAAACATCTAATATATGCCTGTTTAATAATGCATCAAAGAATTTTATTAATGGAAGCACTAATCAAGACTTTCTTATATTAATGTCAGTCAGGACTGTTTCAGTAAATGGACCAGAACCTTCAGACATTCCAATGACCTGCCTGTGTGTTTACCAGCACGGCCATGCCAGTCATGGCTGCATTGAAAGGGGCCATTTTCTCAGGGGGATATTCTACAGTGTACTTCTGCAGCAGTTACGGTTTCCTGACCCCTTCAACTTCCCTGTCACTGTGCAACGACACTGCTTTGTTGTCATCATCACCATCGTCATCGTCCACCTACCTATTATAGCAGAGAGTTGCAGCATTTTGCACATGAGTAAAATAAGGAAGAAATAAAAAGTAAGGGTGTGAATCTAGAGAGAACACACACACACAGGCACACACAATAAAATACACAATTTACATACAATGCATCTGTAGGGTAATTATCCACTAAATTACCAAAGTGCTCTGACAGGCTCAGTCAGGCTTTACCAATGACAAACGAGTGCTGGAATATTCAAAAGTACAAGTACTGCAGCAATTGACCACGATTAACACAACACAACGAGCGGCCAGAAACACACACACTTGCACACAGAAGCTTGTTTATAAGAGAAATTCTTGCTGTCAAGATATAAAGTTTTAATCTGTGGATTAACTGTAAAACAATGAGTTTCGTTTTAAGGAAAGAAAAATGCTAATATTTGGATTTGGGATGTTACACCTAGTGTAGTCATGACAGTACAGCTTGTGGCATCTTCTGCTTAACCCTCCTGAGTATCTGTGAAGTGTGTGTCCTGGATCTACAGGCCCACGGTCAGAGCATTACAAGCACTACAAGCCCCTAATTTCTTCTTATTGAGGGTTCCAAAAATTAATGTCATCAAAGTGTTCCATGAAAGTTCAAACCAAACACTTGTCTGCACACGTGAACACACCACAGAGAAACACGACAGAGAGACGGACACATACCCTCCTGAGAGTCACTGGAGTGACTGAACCAGGCAAGCTTACTGGTCTTCTTACCCAGGTGGGCCGGAGACACTCCTACCACAGACAGGACGTGGTAGGACGCCAAAAACAAGATGACGGCATGCAAGAACAAGACGGCAGAGAGGTGAGAGCATGCACATATGTGTTTGCCACCAGAGACGCTAGGGAATACACGATCCATACAAAATACACAAGACAAGGTACTGATATCTGTCTTTGATGAGCAGAGTATTCATGTGTGTGTGGCTCCTCCTCTGAGGGCAGGATGATAGATTGATATATATAAAAAGGTGTGAGGTCTCAGAACGAGTGTGTGGTCACTGATGCGACGTGTCGCATCTGCTCTCTGTCCCAGATACCTTCTATGTCTCCATTTATCTCTCAGTCACTCACACACACACACACACACACACACATAAACACACACACACACAAGGATATACTCAATGTTCAATGTTTTTCCTCCATATCCCACTATCTAGTTTGCCTGCCATCTCTTGCAATCTCCTCTTTTCTCAGAGTCTTGGTGCATGTGTGTGTCTATGCAAAATGTCCCTGACAGCAGGAACAAACTGCCCTCATTCATCATCCCAGAAAAGGATCTATCCGTTGAGGAGAAAGAGAGGTGAGTGTCTCATCTCGCTGATTTTCCAGAATCACAAACAGGGTAATGATTGGTCCTTCTGAAGGAGGTCTAACAGTCAAATTATCTCCATTGCAGTCACATTATCCAAATCTGAGGGCTGCAGTTATGTTGTTAGCCAAAACCAACAGAGTCCCGCCGTGTTGCAGAGGGCTGACACTGAGCACGTGTCCATGACCATAGAAATAGTTAACAGGAATACGTCCATACTAGAGTACTGGGGAGAATCTGCATGTCACATTATGCTTTTTACATCATCAGTAGAATAATTTCTAATACATTTCTGAAAGCAGAAAATATTCAGTTTTATATTAGACCTGACTAAATCAAAGATTTGCATTTGTTGCTGTGCTGACAGCTAGGTTGGCCTTGCTGAGACACTAATGAAGAATATGGAGAAACGCTTCATATTTGTCTCATTTTGATGTGATTTGTGTGAAAATGATCAATTGTCCGACTTTGGTTGGCTAAAGATCATCACTTTCCCCCTCTATTCATTTCGTCTCTCAGATGCTGTGATTTAAGCTGCAGATGGGCGTCCTGAGTACAGAACACATGCACGCTCCGCCTCTGCATATTAAGTCTGCATTAGTCATTCATTCACCATTAATGTGAGCTTCAGTCTTTTATGAAATGTTCGAAGCACTGTACCCAACAGTTTAGGCACTGCAGAATAAAAAAAAAGATTCAGCCTTTCTTCCTGTCTTATGTCAAGTTATGTTTATCTGCTCTGAGATCAGGCCTTCAGGTGAAAACAGACCAGGCTCCGTTCTCAAGGAATGTAACTCATTCCTGGGGAGATGTGTGCCACGCGTGGCTGCCTCTCTGGAGGTGTTGTGGGGAGAAACAGTTATTTCTGTCAGCGCGCAAGTACTCAACACACATTCGGGCGCTACCTGCTGTGCGCGAGGGTGCATTTGCTGAGGGAGTGTCTGTTGCGTGTATGTGGGTGAAAGCCCAGAGGCTATTAGCTGCAGTCTGACACATCCTACTAATATCTAAACAGACTGTAAACCTCTAGAGGGCCCTCAGCAGACAATATTAGCATCCCTTCTGTTCTGTCAGTCACTCTGTCAGCAAGTTTATTCACGGTCTTTATAAGCAGCAAGTGGTAGAGGCTAATACAGGTTTACTGATTTCATTCTGCAGTGAACAGAGCTGCAGAATGGTGTGTGTAGCACAGTAACAACAGCTGTTCGTATGGTACGACGAATTTCCAAAAAGAAGGAGAATAATAGCATGTACGGCAAATGATGCGGATTTTAATAATCATCTTTTTTAAAGTTTAAAGATGAAACGAATCGTTCCTGTATAGTAGTTGACATGTTCCTGGAGGATAATATGCACCGCAAGTCAAATAAAAGGTAATGCTAGTTGGAAATGGTTTGAGGCCAGTGACAAAGATCCAGGGATTTGCCTTATCCAGCCCTGATAACCTACAGGATACCAATGGAAAAGAAAAAACCGTGCACATGCACATCCCAAAATGTTTACGGCTGTGACAATCAGTTAGATCCTCCAACAGATCAGTCTCTCTCTTTCCGTCTCACACACATACACACTAAGCGTGACACTCACGGTTTCTGGGTTTGTCGTCATCCAGGCCCTCCTCTTCATTCTCCGGGTCAATATCCTCAGCCTGGGTGATCCAGTCTAAATAGCCCTGTATTTACCCACAAAACGAGGCAGGGCGGGGGTTACAATAATGTTCCACATCTGATTTCACTGAGTATGCTCTTCAGGCCGCTGACCTTGAGGTCTTCTTCCAGTTGCTGCTTCTCTCTGAGTTTCTGGAAGTCGCCACGTGCCTTCGCCTTCTCTCTCTCCTTAGAAAACTCTCTGCAGGAGATGGAGCCGGAGACGGAGGGAGACAGCGGGGAGAGTGGAGACAGAGCGGTGGAGAGAAAGAACCGGGAAAACAAATCTGAAAATCTTGACAAGGCAAATCACGTGACAATGCTGTTAGAGGATGCAGAAGGTCGGAAAGAGGTCGGAACAGCACGGAGGGAGAACCTGCTGAAGGGAGAAAAGCAAAGTTAAGGTGATAAAAAAGAGAGCTTTGTCAAGAAGTAAAGGGGGTTAGTATGTAAAAAAAAGACCAAAAAACAACCTGCCGGTGCTTTACTTCCTTCCACAGACACATTCATTTGCCTACAGTGTTTTAGGTGTGTGTAATATCATTACAGATGAAATTAATTTAGTCATGAACAGAAGTTCACCAGGAGTCTGGTGACAAAGTTTGTATATCTGCACTGTCCCAGTACGGGTCAGACCTCAGGAAGGCCAGGGCTTGCTGGGAGCTGCTGGGAGCTGCTGGGAGCTGCTAGGACTGCGGTGCAGGTTGTGGCTGGGGCAGCCCCAGAGGGACAGGCAGAGGCGGATAACCTCAGCAAATGTAACAACAGTGCTCTTGTTAAAGTCACCTGCATTACTGAACTCCATGGCTTTAAGATTCTGAATAAGAATTATAGCCCTTAGCAGATGTATGGATCAGGTAAAGATTCTAGACCCAGCCAGTTGGTACAATTCTATTGATGTTGGTGTCAGGTTCAGGTAAACACACACATGTTTTTTTTATCAGGTGTTTCTGATAAAATGTTGGATTGATATGTAACATTTTTTAATTCATCTATGTGTGTGTTTGTTTGAGACGTTAGAGGACCGATGGAACCTCACATCACACCTACATGCAGCAGAGCCGCACACAGATCAATAAGCAGGACAATCAGGACGAGCTTCTATTGTCTCCGCTTGTTAGAACATTAGCAGGAGACCCGATCCCATTGATCTGCTGTGAACCTGCTCGCCTCTGCATGCACCGGTGCAGAACTCTGAGTGTGCTTTCTCCTCAGAATGTCCTTTTCAGTCCCAAAGCACGTCTCGGTTCTCTCCCCTTCATTCTTTTTTCTTTACATATGTGATCAGTCTAAACAAACACAATAACATCCAGTGTTTTCTGTCTCCGTTGCTTGTCTTATTACCGTTCACTATTAGTTATTATGCCAATCCGAGCCACACACTCCACAGTGGGGGCAGTTGGTAAAAGGTCAGGCTGTGTAGTGTGTTGACAGCATCATTAGTCAGAAGTCAGACAAAGAGTCAGACAGCCAAACCCTCCAAGCTGTTTGGACCAGATAGACCGCTATTATTTCTCCCACAATGCTGTTGTCACGTCACGGCAGGTATCAGAAGCCAAACTGGGGTTCAACAATCGAAATTCTTCAACATCTAAACTCAATTGTAAAGACATTTGTAATGAAATGTTCCAATATGTAAGATAAATGTGATTTGTTTTAAGTTTTTATGTAAATAAGGTTTTTTTTGGGTGCTGGTACTTAAAGGGATGTGGTAACAAAGCAGACATAGTAGACTTTTATTTATGTGTTTAGACTTTTACACCTCCACCTGGCTGTCCTACCTGCTCCTCACCTGTGATAACCTCGGTATAAAAACAGCCCTGCTCTCCTCCATTCTGGCTGGACCGTCTTTGCTTGACTTTCCTGCAAACTTTTGGATGGTTTACTGGTTTTGACCTGGCATCCCTTTAACCTGCTTTTCTCCTCCCTGCCCTGATGAACAATAAAGCCTTCTGCCCCTGAGGGTTTTTTTTTTTTTAATTTTGTCGCTTTCCTAATCCATCAACTAAAAACTGCGCAGTGGAAAACTTGTTTGGTTGTCTTGAAATGTGAAACTCAATCAGAGCAGAAGCAGTCAGAAGGAAGCAGTTCCTAAAGCTTGCTCAGGATACATAGAATAGTGTATTAAAAAGAGAGAGCGTTAGTTTCAGCTGACCTTTGACCTTGCCCTTACCCGCTCAACACCCCCAGAACCAAGTTTAGCACAAAGAAGGATCCGATGATGATTAGGGTGACAAAATAAAGCCAGGGCCACTCGTACCCGACTGCATCATTCACCTGGGAGGTAACAGGGCAAAATTAGAGAGAAAGATTTAAAAAATTTCAAATGGAGGGAGGTGAAGGGGGGATGAATTTGATCTACTGTAAATGTTCACAAAAGATAAGCACTTGTGGATCTGCAGGATCTCAGATGGCAATATGATTGCCCATTTACAAGGATAGAGTGTATTATGCAGAATAATAACATGTTGGTAAACCTTAATGATCACCCCCTGGTGGTTGGTTGCGCTAAAGGAACATGATGTTTGTTTTAAGCAGCCATTAAAAAATGTCTCCGCATTAAAGCAGTTTAGCATCGATGAGATAAATATGTCTTCATAAAAAGCACATTTACCTAGCGGGCAGCCTGATGGAGACAGAAATGCAAGTCCGGGCAGTGCAGTTCAGACACTGGCTGCAAGTGGTGTCACCACCACAAGATGGTGCCACCAATAATCAAAACCTAGCTTTTTTTCTAGATAGCTGAAACATAACTTGATTAGTGTGAAGAGGGACTAACAGTCAGCTGCATAAAGAAAAAAAAATCTCAACAAATAAAACACAGAGATGAAATGCTGCGGACAAAATGGTGTTTGAGTTAGACAAGTGCAGCCACTCTCCCATGGTTACAACATCCTTACAGTATTTTACTCTGTGAATTTTTTATTGACCAGTTTTATTTTTGGATCGCTCCTAATCTCACACTGTTTTGCTTTCTAAAAAAAAAGTCCTGGTGGACGTCTCCATCCCACAGTGTTTACTGTTCCTCCAGACGCCACTTCTTTAACGCTTCACCTCCATGCTTGGCCTGAAGGGTGAATTATTAATACTCGAGTCCCCCAACGGGCAGAGCAATGCGTGTTCTAGCGCAGCATGACTTGGCAGAGTGGAGGTAAAAAGGCACCGGGCCCACCCGCCAGAGCAACATTTACTCAGACAACACACTGGGTACGTCTGAGCAAACACACAGGTGTCGTAGGCAGAAGTGCAAACACTGTGAGCACAAGCTAATATGCACATGAGATACGCATGTATGTGAACCCGCACGCACGCGCACGCATGAGAAAACAAGCTAGAGGGAACCAAGCACTTGTCCAGCACAGACGTGTTTTGACGGGATGTGGTCAAATGAGATCAAGTGACGTGAACAGAAGAGGCAGACGGAGGGCAAGTTGTAGCGCTGCCCGTGTGCTCCATATGTGTGTGTCCCTCTTGGGCTGGAGACAAAGGAGCGACTGAGTGGAAGCGAAAGGAGAGAGCAGGTTTTGCTCAGTTCAGTGATCTTCTACCTGCCTGCCTCCAGTTTAATCGATGACTGTGGCAATAAAGGGGGTTTTGGCAGTGGATTTTTCCCTAATATGAGAATATATTCATTTTTTCTTTTTTAGAGGTAAATAAAGGTTAGATGATAAATGCTGGAAGAGCAAGCAAAGTTAAGCAGGCTCACGCAACAGCTAGCATTCAACCACTAAAAATACAGCCAAATAAAACAAATACCCTCAACACATGCTGAGAACTTAGACAAACAAAAGGGAGTTTGCACTAAATGCAAATGTGCCCAGCAACAAATTTCCTATTTTACTTGCCAATTCAAGGGAACATTAAAAATTCAGCATCGTTTTTACTTAAAACTCTGTGCCGAGGAGTCGTTACAAACAACATACACTGGCACATGTGAGCACTCAAAACACACACACACACACACACACATGCACAGGACAGCCTCTTACCCGCTCAACACACCCAGAACGAGATTGAGAACGAAAAAGGAGCCAAAGATGACGAGAGAGACAAAATAGACCCACGGCAGCTCATAGCCCATAGCATCCTGCATCTGGGAGTCAAAGAGAAACGAGAGAAAGGGGAGAGAAGGCGGGTTAATGACAGAGGTGGAGAAGGAAAGAAGAAGGATGAATTGTTTCTGACACAAAGGCAGCAGCACATGTTAGTAACATATGAATCTTTATGAGCAGTTTAAGTGCTTGAATTTTACATTAAAAAAACTCTAATGGCAAAAAAATAGGCTTTTAAAATGTCTTCCTATGGATGATGGAAGGAGCCAAATAGGAAACTATATATTGAAGAGGCTATTAGCTTATATTTATGTAATTATTATATTTAATTGTGTGTGTAGGAGGATGCAGCATCGACGCAGAGGGGGTGAAGAGTGTGTAAGCTGTCTTTATTATATGCATGCAGTGCGCATACACTCTCTCTCTCTCTCTCACACACACAAAACATTGCTTGTAGGCATCCGTGTACAAAAATGTAAGCAAATTCAGGCTAAAATTATCATTAAAAAAGAGGAAAATAGGAGCTGTTACTATTTTAGGGTAAATGATCTGAACTGCACCTAAAAAGTGAGCAGAAATATTATAAAAAAAATCATTGCAAGTTATTTTTTTAATGTATGAGGGATAATAGTTTGTATTCATACAACTCTATGGTTGTGTGTGTTTCAAACTCTATTTTGTATTGAGCACCTGATTCAGACATCAGGATTCTTCACACAACTCCAAATCACAGAGTGAACCGCTGACATCAATTCTTTCTGAGATGGGAGCTGAGCCAATCCCAGGCCCTGAGCGGAACACGTGCTGCCCGTTCTCCTGACACGGGCAGGAGCGTTACTGCAGTTCTCTTTCCTCAAACACTGTGATGCACCAGCTGATGTCACAGACACAAAGACTTCTAAGTGGTTCTGGTGGCCGACTCACCCAGTACAGCACCTCCGTCCAGCCCTCCATAGTTATACACTGGAACACTGTCAACATGGCGAAGGCAAAGTTGTCAAAGTTGGTGATGCCGTTGTTGGGGCCCTCCCATCCCATTTTGCACATTGTGCCGTTTCGTGTACAGTGTCGGCCGTAGCCGCCCTCAGGTGCACACGGTGCTGGCTGTTCCTCTGCAAGGATTTCTGTGAAAAAAAAAGAAGAAAAGAATAAATAAATAAATAATAATAAAAAATATATGTATATAAAATGATTTGTTTGATGAAAGACCAACATATGGTATTTATCATCTGCGTTTCCATTTCTGTGGGAATCAGCAATGGAAGATGTGCAGGTAGAGCCTTGCTAAAAATCATTGTGACATTGTGGGTTAATTGTGGAAAATAATCTCTCGAGGGTCACGTTCACGGTAACAGACGCTATTTCACTAACTCTTACCAAGAGCAAAGTGTGTCTCTCACGGGAACTATAACATCGCCATAACAACACTCAAGTCCATTTATACCTCGGGGTCTTTGCTGGAAATTGTTCCAGTCGTTTATAGCAGCCGCTGTTTCAATTACTGCCCAAATCAGAGTGTAATACATAAAGGATGGTTTAAATAATGAATGAAGGTTATCATTTAATCTTTTGAGGTGTTTTTATTTTAATGGTCCCTCTGATATTGTGGCTGATGGGCAATTTATTTTAACCTGAACGTCCGAGTTTGGGTCTTTACATAAAAATCCATCTTCACAAGCCTGTTCCCCACACGCGCTCCAAACATTGCCAGAGCACTCAAGTGTGGCGTGTAAGCGGAACGAGTCTGATCACGCATCTGCAGCTCTGTGTGCACGTGCGTGATAAAGAGAGAGCGCGTACCTAAGTGACTGTGAAAGCAGGTCTTGTGCATCTTGCCCATGAAGAGCTCCAGGCCAATGATGGCGTAGATAATGATGACGAAGAGGACCAGCAGGGCGATGTGGAGTAGAGGAACCATGGCTTTGATTATGGAGTTCAGCACTACCTGTAAACCTGCAGGACGGACACAGGAGAGATGCAGCTGGGAGGACCCGAACATGGCAAAACACACAATAAAAATCATGTTTATTAGATAACACTCTGAGCTCATCAGCTGTAAACACATTACTGGTCAGTTGCCATGAAACCAGTTCAGTAAACAGATTGGGTCAAGCTACCGCGGCCTGCAAGACGCGTGTGGGGTGTGCACGTGCACTGTGTAAATCGTATGACCCAGAGATGCAAACGCTTTGCTTGACCAGAATAATCCTGTTTCCTCCCCTTCTGGTCTGTGGAAAGATCATTTCTGCAGCCGCCGTCACAGAAAGGTTTATAGATAACTCATCTGGCGCGTGTGTGTCTGTGTGTGCACGCGCGTGTTTTCCTTTGTCCAATTGTAAGTCGCTGCGTGTGCACATGTGGCATCGGGCAGCAATATCAGCTCCAACCTCTGGTTCATTTCTCTCCCAGCTCACTCAATCACCATTTACACCTGATCCTCGAGGCACCTTTTCCTTTTTTTTTCTCTCTTTCTCTCTCTCATGTCTCCTGTTCAAGTACTTACTGGGTACTCCAGACACCAGTCTCAGAGGTCTGAGCACTCTGAATGCCCTCAGAGCCTTGACATCGAAGCCCGCCGCCTTTCCTCCGATCGGAGTGGCGCCATCCCCCTTGGTCGCCTGCTCCAGGATCGCACTGAATAACCTGTGTGACAGGAATGAGGATCACAAATATTATCACCTGTTTGAAGTAAATATGAGACTTTCTGAAACCGAGGTCAACAGAGATATAACATCTTCTACAGTTGCAGTGTGTGTGGCTTTTTCCATCTGTTGCTACCAGGCTGAAGTTCACTATTCATCTATTAAACAGCCAAGCAGTTGATAATTTAAAAATCAATGCTTTCTGAGACCTAATCTTTAGGGAAAGCAGCATTAGTGCAGCTCCAGACTGCTGTTTTGGGGGGAACAATTTACCAACGTAATTGTTGGCCCTTGAGCGCGAATGGAGGTGTCTTGTCTGCTCCCTCTGTCTTGTGCAGATAAGGAAGTGTGACAGTCAGCTTGACTGAATTGACGGTTTGCTCAGTGGCACTTTGGGAACGTCTGCAGAGGATTGAGCCATTACATGAAAGTGTTTAATCAGAATAATCAAGCAAGCTAATGACCATCGCTGGAGATGAGGCAATTAGCATACAGGTGATGTTTGTTTTCAAAAGTAGCTCCAAGTCAGTGACGTTTATTTTACAGCAGAGGTTTCGTGTTACTGAGCGATGTTGTGACTGTATGAAATTATGTAAAGATCACTTTTGCTGTGTATTTTACAGGCTCGCAGTGAAGGTTATCACTCTGCCTCTTCTTCCTCCGAGACCCTTTAGAAATCACCATACAATGCCATTTTCCAGCTCACGCGGCTCAAAGGCCAGTCAGCGGTGCATTAGTCATGGAAAATTATCAATTAGCGCCGATGAAATGGCCACTTGAAAGACCTCTCCAAACAGATCGCCCTCTCTCTCTCTCTCTACCTCTTGAATTCACACTGCTGCCCTCTTGATTTTATTCTCTCTTTTGGTCCTCCTGAAGCTGAGTATGAAATGCATCATTACTACAAAAGACTTTTGCACCATCAGCGCATTTTGCTTGGTGAAGCGCTCGATAACAATCAGCATCCTTTGAGCGTAGCACTGTGATCACTAATAACTCGTGCACATCTGCGGCTCAGGATGGAGGAAGCTGTGCAGATTCACATGGTGAACAGAGGTGGGGGGCTGGATGCCGGAACCTGGACTGGTGCAGAGCTGAGGTCAAACACACAGTACAGACGGTACTAGGACACAACGTTTGCTTCTATTACACCGAGCGTCAGCCGTGCTCTGGGCTTCTAATTCCTCTGAAAGAGGGAGGTTTTTGGAAACGCTGCCATTTTATTTTGGCCGACTCAAACTGAGACCTTTGGAAATGACGATGCAAAAACCTACGTCTGCTTGTCTGTGTGTGAGAGAAAAAAGCGGAGTGTGTTTTTCAAGGTGAATGGCACTAGGTCCAAGAAGATTCTGTTCATATTAAAAAAAAAAAAAAACACGATTGGTCTAAACTAAATACATAAATAAGTAAACAGAAACCACTAAAGTTACATGTCCCTTTAGTAATCTAAACTAAATTTTTATGAAAAGAAATGGCCACCTACCTGTTACCACACCTTTCACATTAATAGAATATGTTGAACTTTATAAGATAAATTGTGCCAGTTCTGGAGCTGATGTTTTTTGGTTTTTTTTGAAACAGATCACTTTTGCCAACCCTAATTCAGAAAGAATCAGAAATGATGGATGAGACTGGATTACAGCATGAGCGGTAGAGGTTTTGTTTATGCTAGTGGCGCTGTCACCATGCCCGATGTCCGGGTTACACGTTGCCTGTGTACAGATGCGTCTCATCCAACAAAGTTCAGCCGGTGACGGCAAATGCGAATGAACACTTGACTGGCTTTTTGCAGCGTGTGTTTACAGAGCCTTCCTCTAGGCTTTGACCCTCGCCTTCTGCCTCCTGTGCATTCACACACGGTCAATTAGACCCTTTTTAGAACATTAATGTCACTGTCAGATCCACTGGCTGTTGCCATTAACCCTACGCAACACTGTACGCTTACTTATGCACACACACACACACACACACACACACACACACACACACACACACGCACACACGCACACACGCACACACACACACACACACACACACACACACACACACGCACATAGGCACAGAGGGTTTAGCTGATGGGCTTTGTTGCTGAGTAGTAGATAAGTAAAAACCAGAGCAGAGCTTTGCTATCAGCATCTAACAAGCTAATCAGTTTAGACTTTACCAGCACACTGTGGGCCAAAGTTTGCTCAAGCTATTATACGGATTAACTTCGAATGAAGGAAAAGCTACTGCGTATTTTATTATCCTTTTTACCTTAGACACCTGGAATTTCCAGCCAGATTAAATTACCATACTATACCGCACTATAAGGCGCACCTAAAAGCCGTTCATTTTCTCAAAAACCGACAGTGCGCTTTATATATGGATTTACGGTAATCGACCATGGCTACCGTAGTCAGGGGGCGTCGCCGAAGTAAGAGCGGTAAAAACCGTACACTGTGTAGTAAAAACGGTAAAAAAAATTCCAGTCCCACACCACTTCTTTGTGTATAAAGAGCCCAAAATGTTGCTTTTGTTTAACTTCGTGTATTGTTTTCAACGAAGGAGGCGCAAATATCGGTAAGAGCTGCCGGTACGTACGGTACCGTACTGTGAATGCACTCATTTGTTTGGGGAGTGAACGGAGTTGTCAGAACGTTGGTTTGTGTTCTATCAATAAAGTTTGACTGACTGTTTTGTTTAGCGCAGCTCCAGCCACTACAGTAGTTCCCATTCTATGCGCCTTATAATGCGGTGTGCCTTATATATGAAAACATTTTTAAAATGGGCCGTTCATTGAAGGTGCGCCTTATAACCTTATGGTGCGGAAAATACGGTACTCTTGACTAAATATTTTCCAAGTTAAAAAAGCTGCCATGTCTCAGCAATTGGATTGGAAAGGGCTAATGGTAGTCCGGGTCCTCTAAATATTAAAGCGATGGCAAGCACCTATGGCAGTAGACACAGGCTGCCAATTGTTTTGGCTTAGTTTCACTTGTTGACAGTAATTATACAAGGTGCTATGATTAATATGGCAATTACAGTCTGATGTTTAAAACTGTGTTAGATAGTGCTTTCAAAAACCCTGGCAGTGTATTACATTCAAGGTATGATATTATGTAAATGCCACTTCACCTCTTCAACAGCAAAATGACATCATCCATTACTGTAATATAAAATATATATATATATCTCTATGTCTTCTCACCCTACAACTACGATGATGAAGTCCAGCAGATTCCAGCCGTTCCTCAGGTAGGCGTTTGGGTGGAAGAGCAAGCCGTAGGCTATTACCTTGAGGAACGCCTCCACCGTAAAAATAATGAGGAACAGATACTCCACTTGCTCCTGCAGAGACACAAACACAAGACAGTTTCTGTGAGTACAAAAACAAAACAAAAAGTAGCATTCGTTTTTTTCTGCTTTTTAATAGATACACACAAGATTATTTTTAAGCAAACTTGTTTTGGTAGCTTGTAATCTTGTACACAATCGAGTCATTTTGATTATTTTGTCAAAGTCACTCTTTTCCGGTTTTAAGAGGCTAAAGTCTGAGGAAAGGAAGTCATGCATGGGTACATGTATGCACGGATGCCCAAACAAAGGCACACACAGACACACACACACACGAACTGTAAACACAACTGTACTACAGTGCTCCTTTGAGATTGTTATCATTGTGTTGACCCCGGCGTATGAGAGTCCTGGGAAATGGCCTGAAATGGCCTTGAGATTGAGGAAGGAGGGAAAGGGGGAAGGGGGGAAGAGGGAAGGAGAGTGTGCTTACTGCAAAGTTCCAAACAATCTATCTTCTACCTAAAGGTCATTTATATCTGCTCGTTTTTTTTATCCAAAATGAAGTATCATTCAGGCATATTATGCCCCTCCAAGCAATTTTTTATTTTTCATTCTCATTTTTAATTAATGGAGTGATGGACAAGTATATACACAGAAGACTGTATATATTTAGCATCAATCTATCAGTCTATCTCAGCCCATGCTCCTCCCCATGTTCCAACCGTTTTCCCATGGACAGACGGGGAACGGGACAGAAGTTTGGGACAGAAGGCCGGCCAGGTCTGCTCCCTCCATGTCACAACCCTGAGATGAATCATCTCAACCTGACGCTCAAGGGAACCTTTAGATGGGGCACAGACAAACATAACTCAAAGAATATGATTATTTGTTATTTAAAAAGCCAATTAATTACAGTATAAATTTGTAAACAACTGATACTGTAAAATAAAAACTTAAATGCTTTTAATTAGAATATTTATGAGCATCTTCATGTGGTAAATGGTGCATCCACACTAAATATATCTGTCGTGTATGAACGTGTGCAGTTTTGCATGTCGCATATTTTAGCCCTGCAGGAGATTAGGCACTGGCTGTGCTAATCTGCTGTTAGGGCTGACGGGAGTCTAAAACGGGTCCATCTAAACAAGCAGCTTCCTCGCCGCAACGACAGACTGTGTCATTAACCCACTCACACAGGATGGGAGTCAGTAATGCATGGAGTTAAAGTTCTGACATGACAGCAAAAGTGTCTGTTCAACTTGGGTTTCTACTCACTTCTATTTAGCTGAACGCAGGCTACAGTGCCTGGCTATTGAAAATAGAATCCCGTTAGCGTTTTATGCTCTTAATGATGTGATTATCCAACAAAAAATATTAACTTTTTAGGGATTTATCACTTGTGAAGCCCGCCAGTGAAATGGCAGGAAGAGAAGTATTTGCACTGACAGGCAGTCTGATTTGAGGTCCACTGTACCTCAGTGCCTGACCAAAATTCATTAATTTCTTTTCAAACCCGCCAGGTGTGTGCTTCAGTGACAAAGAGGTATCCGCCCTAAGGATGAAGATCGACATTTAGGTCTTTTTTTAAACCGCTGGTTCGTTTCAAAGGCTGGAGATTTTTAAAATTCATCCTTGATGCTGCAGAACATCCACAAGAGAATGAACATTACCACAGCAGTCTTTGCAGAGCTAATTAATCTGCAAAACACACACACACACACACACACATTCTTTCAAATGCACAAAAGCGCTTCATCACAATATCTCTGAAAGTAGGCTGTGCATCTGCTGGTGACAGGCAGACAGCGTGGCGCTCAGACGGATAAAACAGAGGGAAGCATCTGCTAGCAACAGCTCAGTCTGACGCACACGTTCACAGATGTGGCACGCTGCGTCTTTTGCTTCCGTTCATACGGACCCATAAAGGGCAAAATCCATAAGGGGCCTAGATAATCTGGTTAGAGACTGGAAAGAAATGAGAGGGATAAGATGAGAGACTGCAGGGGAAAAAAGAGGGCAGTGGAGAGAAAGAGAAAGAGGGAGAGAGAGAGAGATAAGGACGCAGACGGAATCACAGGAAGGTGAGTATGTGGGAGCAATAATTCAGTTAGCTGTGAGCGGTCAACCAAACCACCTATCCATCAGATGGACCAATGAGATTAGAGTATTGACATTCTACTATAAGACCGGACAATGTTTCCATTTGCCATGACCTTCGGTGTTTACACGCTGTACCCTTTCCTACCAGTGTGGGGCCCTTGCTGAGATTTCACTCTCATTCAGGGGTCCAGTGATCAAAACT
>CAAE01014535.1:210252-237441 GCA_000180735.1 Tetraodon nigroviridis | reverse complement strand
TAGCAGAACCTAATATGTTTAAAGAACATCCAAAACCTCTTAAAGCTCATTTTTTTTACATGCTGGTGTTTATCCTTTTTTAAAAATGTAACTCCATCTTCTTGCAACCTGAGAAAATGAAACTCTATTCATTCTTGGCCAATCTTAACAGGCATTCTTTTCACTGTTTCTTTCTCTCTCTCTCTCTCTCTCTCTCACACCGGCCCCTTAAGAGACTACGCCGGAGCCAATCATAGATCCTGTGATTCATCAATCTCTCGCCGCAGCTGGCACTGACGCGAGGGGCTGTGTTCCTGCTGGAAGCCTGCAACCAAGGTGGCCAATGGGGCGGGGAGGTAAAGGGGAGCCAGGTTTGGGGTGTACTGGAGATTTCACAGTGTTAATCTTATATGCTATAAGTAAAGCAAAGGGAAAAAGAGTTAATCGGCATTTAAATAGATTTAAAGGGCAACATGTAATCCTCATACACAACAAGACACACACGAATTTTGCCTGGGGGTTCATATATTACATGCATGCAATCACTTTAAACTCTACCTAAACTGGAAAGTGTTTGTGCCATGAAGACAATGTGTAAGCCTAAAGCAGGAGAAAGCACATTAGCAGTACCATAAGAAGCGTAACAGCTAAATAGAAAAGTAGCTCCAAGCCAATCGTTTCTGTTGACAAAGATCAGAATTTTGGTCAGAAGAGTGTGTATCAGCCCTCGTGTTTAATAACGTCCTGAACTCGCCCTCAAGGCTAGCCCGGTTTGAACCACAGCCCTCCATGCTTGGCTTAAAAGCAGCTTGGCTGAGGCCACAGAGGTTAAGTGCCTTGCTCAAGAGACACTTGACCGTTCTTACGGAGCCGTCTGTGTTGGTGCTGTTGGTTTTGGAACCCAACGTACTTTACATGTTTACTCTTTTAGCTGTCAAATTCAGTTATATCAATATTTCTTTCCTTTAATAAAAAAAAAAAAAAGAAAAATTCTTTGGGCCAATTCTGACATTCTTTTAAAACAGTAACAACGGGACCCTTCTTTTTACTTTTTTAGTCACACATGCATGCAAGGTATTCATATTCACCATTACTGGAGATGAGAGTGGAAACTCTTTTGGACCACAGTCTTGATCAACACTGGGCAGCCATAATTGTGGGATGCATGGACACACTAAGATCCTTTGTCTTTCCCCCTTCCCTGTGGGCACGGGTGTATTTTGGGCCATTGTTCAAAGCTTAGCTGGATTAGCTGCGTGATCTCGTACTGTTTGGGTTTTTTTTGCATATATTTTAAGAGTTTTTGTCTTGTGGCTCATTGAAAACAGTAGTGAAACAACCATTTTCCAGACCTTGCCTTGAATGCCAGACCTCGCTAATTCCATTGCACAAGACCCCGGAGCCAGGTTTTCAAAAATTCTGCTGAAACCATTTTCCACACGTTGCTTCAGCAGTAAAATCACATAATGGAACTGAGCTCATTCTACATCATGTAAATAGTCTCTGCGGAGGAAGTCGACTTGGCCTTTCGGAACTACCACTGGTTATTTTGTGAGTCCCACTAGAATTCCCTGGACTTGTTTTGAGTCAAGCGAGCAGTAGCAACATGTCTCTGCCACATTTTGTTAACTTTGTGTCTTTTTTTTTTTTTTTTCCTATTTTTTGGTTGCCTTGTGGTGCTATGCGTCTCCCTCTCCCCCCACTCTCTCGGTTTTACATCTTGAAGCGATCGGAATCTTGGCAGTAAGACAACAGAGAGGCAGCGCAGCGCGTGGAGAGACGATTTCCACTTTTCTGCTGCCGTGTTCAACGCGCACATGCGCACTGGCGCATACACGTGTCTGCACACATTGTGTTAACTAGCTGGCAGGAAGCCTATACCCCAGCGTTTCCAAGGCAACTAGTTTTCAAAATTAGCAACATTGATCACCGTAGTGTGTGCATATGTGTGGAAATAGTGAGAATGTTAAAAACTTACATAGAGGCCACAAACAAGAGGACACGAGTTTGAAGTGTTTCCAAATGGCTGTTGGATAAACGTGTGTGAGAACATGGTTTCTCTGATCTGTGAGAGACTCAGACACCAGTAGGGTTATAGGCTGTCGTGATGAAAAATGCAGACATTTCAAAGTATTTTGGGATTACGCTGGTATAAAGACACACTTCTACACACACTGAGGATTAGACTTAGACTTAGACTCAGAGACTTAGACTGAACTTTATTGATTACTGTACAGATGCACGTGACGTTCTTGCACAAGAGCACAAAGTCTGACACAACCATACAGCAGAGGCCAAATCTGGAAAGAAAAGAACTGCGAGCAAAATCCCTCCATGCTGGTAATCAATCACGTGCGTTTGCCCCCTCCTACCCAGCCCCCATGCTATCGGCTACTCGCCACACAGGCTTTAAACTTTCAGGATATATTTTTTACACTTACGTGTGATCAAATGAGCAGGAACAAAGAGAAAGAGGCAGGGGAAAGTAACAGCAAGAAGGGAGAGAATGATGAAAGAGGACAGGAAAAGCGTCACTAATGTTTCCTGTTGAAATATTCAGAACGCTGCCGCATGATGCGTCACCCGGTCCTGCAACGACACATACAGTACAAGCATGTCCTCGCACGTACACGCACGGAGCTGGAGTCGTATCCCACCCCTCTGCGTCCAGAATTCTCCCTAACGGAGTGCACGGGAGCCGGCGGCCATATTTGATCATGCTGAACTTCCTGTTCGTGCACTTTTCTGACTCATAATTGGTTAATAATTTAGGGAAAGGAGGATTTGGTGAATTATGCACCGGTGTGACGTTATAATCTCGCTTTATAGGAATAAAATACAGCCTAATATAATTACTACAATACCGAAGGAGTGCTTCATCTGAATGCTAAAAAGGAGAAATTAAAAATTTCTAAATTGAAGACTATGCTGGTAAACCTATTGAGGATTTGAAGAATCTCTTTTGACCCACACTCACCTCTAGTGGGTATAAAACATTCAGAGCCTTGAGTCAGCTGAGGTGGAGCAAAGCTGGAGGTAGCAGAACGAGTCTGTCACCGCCCGACAGATAACAGCGAGACAGAAAACATGTGTAACTTGTGGAGTGCAACACCAGTGGTCAGGATGGTCAGCGTTCCCCAAAGACTGAATCCACTATCCTGCAGTCCCAACATGCATCTTTCTCGGTGACAAAGTGCCGCACCCTGGTTTTAAAAAAACAACCAAACTCATACACATGGCGTTTAACTTTGCTTAGAATACGTCACAACTGAAAATGTGAAAACCTCCCTATTTCTATTACTCGCACATGCACACTCCTGTCCGTCCCTAATGCTAGCGGCTGACAAGTCAGACAACTTTCCAGGGTCTGAATTGGATGTTGAGGTCCTCCGCCCACCAATTCCACACTGGCAGTTAACGTGAGCTATGGTTCAGTATTGATTTTCCATGTGTAAGAATAAAATACCGTCCTCCTCTGTGCAATCTCACCAACTGAATTTGACAGCTAAAAGAGTAAACATGTAAAGTACGTTGGGTTCCAAAACCAACAGCACCAACACAGACGGCTCCGTAAGAACGGTCAAGTGTCTCTTGAGCAAGGCACTTAACCTCTGTGGCCTCAGCCAAGCTGCTTTTAAGCCAAGCATGGAGGGCTGTGGTTCAAACCGGGCTAGCCTTGAGGGCGAGTTCAGGACGTTATTAAACACGAGGGCTGATACACACTCTTCTGACCAAAATTCTGATCTTTGTCAACAGAAACGATTGGCTTGGAGCTACTTTTCTATTTAGCTGTTACGCTTCTTATGGTACTGCTAATGTGCTTTCTCCTCCTTTAGGCCTACACATTGTCCTCAGGGCACAAACACTTTCCAGTTTAGGTAGAGTTTAAAGTGATTGCATGCATGTAATATATGTACCCCCAGGCAAAATTCGTGTGTGTCTTGTTGTGTATGAGGATTACATGTTGCCCTTTAAATCTATTTAAATGCCGATTAACTCTTTTTCCCTTTGCTTTACTTATAGCATATAAGATTAACACTGTGAAATCTCCAGTACACCCCAAACCTGGCTCCCCTTTACCTCCCCGCCCCATTGGCCACCTTGGCTGCAGGCTTCCAGCAGGAACACAGCCCCTCGCGTCAGTGCCAGCTGCGGCGAGAGATTGATGAATCACAGGATCTATGATTGGCTCCGGCGTAGTCTCTTAAGGGGCCGGTGTGGGGGACAGGCTCCATCAAACACCAAGCAAGCAGAACTAATGGGCATACTCTGGAGGAAGAGAGCAGCAAGGATGGAGAGGGAGTCTGTGTTTACATAGGTGAATAGTGTTTTGTAGATGTGCTGAAATGCAGAAATGTCATATAATCACAGCACAGAAGCAGATGGAAGTACAGAGAGAGCATTGGTATCACTTCTCCCTTTTATCTTTTATTGCGCTCGTGTCTTCTCAAGTTCACTCTGCCTTTTGAACCATTTTTCACTGGCCGGAGACAAGAAAGACAGTGAGCGTATTTTGGCAACCTATTCACGTGTTCGCGTGTTTATGTGGCCTTCATGTTATTGTGTCCAGGCGTGTACAGTTTGTCCTGCCCTGTCCTTCCTTTCCCTGAGTCTAGTCCATGGTGACATGACCTTCCAGCAAAGCATTATGACTGTCTGACAGATGTCCTGCCCATATTTAAAGATGCTTGGGTTGCTATGGTGACGAGCTGTGCTCCACAATGCTAATAGGAAAGCAGGTGAATATATGCTAAGGGTAAAAAATGTGCTGATGATTTCAGCCATAATGTTTAAAAAAATGTTATTCTTATTACATTTGTGCGTGAGTGCATTCGTTTATCTTGCAGTGTGAAGCCAGTGCCCTATATTGACAGTTTCAGGGTGACTGAGCCTAGAGTGTGACTTTATTTAAAGCAAAAATCTGTGCTGCACTTAAGAACTAAAGAAAAATCTTTATTCTCTAATCTAAAATCAGTATTCTGCAGAGTAAAGACAAAAAGAAGAAACAGGGTGGGATAATGATGCATGGATGAATTGCAAAAGCTGGTCAGCATGCCAGGCTCAGCGGGGGTTTACATCACAACACTGGGAGGAAAGTTAATGGCCAAGCCAACGCATCCACACACACACACACACACACACACAAACACTGAAAGACAAAGTTAAGCCAATCAAAAAAGTAACGTTTGTGCGTAAAAGCTGATTTACAAAGCTGTTTTGAAAGAGTTGCTAGTGCTGATGTGTCACAGGGAGAGAGAGAGGACGGTGGGAGACGTTAAAAGCAGAGCCCGTCCTTATTGATTTTCCATGTGTAAGAATAAAATACTGTCCTCCCTCTGTGCAGAAGCACTCACCTTCATGAAAGAGAGAACATTACATCCAAAATATAATGATTCAAATTAAGTGTTCTAACTCAGAGTTGAAGCAACTTGCCTCATTTATCACATTCGTCTGCTGTAGAGAGCTTATTGTTTCATCATCCTGCAGCACAAAGAACTTTTGGGATGTTTTATCATCATAAAGAGTGCAGGAATACACCTCACAGACTGTAAACAGACGCCGAGGTGGAGGTGCACACACATGCATTCCTCTGCAGCTGTTTTGGTGGTGCTCCAGAGACGGAGCCTGTGTCCAATCCTCTGCTTCTATCTAGGTCAGCCTCATACAAAAGTCTGCACACCTCTCTTTGTCCCGCTCTGTCCATTTCCTCCCCTTTTATTCTCCCTCTTCTCTATTCTCGTTTCCTTTCATTCTCTCGTCTCATTACTTTCCTCAAACACTTCACTTTTCTCTTACAGTGTCTGCAGATAGAGAGAGAGAGAGTGAAAGAAACAGTGAAAAGAATGCTTGTTAAGTTGGCCAAGAATGAATAGAGTTTCATTTTCTCAGGTTGCAAGAAGATGGAGTTACATTTTTAAAAAAGGATAAACACCAGCATGTAAAAAAAATGAGCTTTAAGAGGTTTTGGATGTTCTTTAAACATATTAGGTTCTGCTAATTGCCAGGACAATCTATCCAATGTTGTTCTAAGTAAGGATGCGCTCCAAACCAAATATTGTACAAGATAAAAAGGGAAAAAAAATACACCTACACTTCACAAGCACTGACAAAGGAGATTAACAGCTTTGTGGGTTTGTATTTGACTTATGAGTCATCAGTAATGCTGTGGTTAAACAATTCTACTTTGATATTATGCTCTTTGGACTCTTAAGTCAGCTGTTTGTAGAAATTTCAGTCAGATAACTGTGATGCTAACATCCCAAACTGGAAAATAAGCAGAAAAATGATGTTTTTCAAGCGTGACACACAGCAAGAAGGAACACAACCTTTATACCAGAAGACAGAAAAACAGAAGGTTGAGTCTTTGTCTGCTAGACGAGTTTTATGCCCTGCTGGAAAAATCAGAAGACAAGTAAACAGCTGACAGTGGATATAAGCGGATGCAACAACTGAACACACAAACACACTCAGTCATCACACAGGTCAGTGCACAGAGAGCAAGCTCGGACGCAACAACACACAATCGGCTGAGAGCTCCAAAAGTTGAGTTGAAAAGTTGACTTGAAAGCACATCTGTCTGCTTAGTCAGTGCAAAGTGACTATATATATATATATATATATATATATATATTTATTTTTTTTTGGATGGTCTGCATATTTATCTCTATATATTTGCTGTATGGTGAGTCCTGTTTCAGCAGTTTTGTGAGGTTATGTCAAGGTAATGCATCTCTTAAGGTGCAAATGCACAAGAGTGGAAAAAATATCTCCACGCTAGATCACTTTTTAAAAAATTAAATATTTGTCTTTGGAGCATTAAAAGTAAAAGGAGCTTGTGAACGTTGAGCTAACTGTTGACATCCTCGCATGTGGTGGAAAATGACTGCTCAGAGGATCTCCATTTCCTCCACAGCTGCCACTAAGAGACCCCTTGAGCAAGGCACTCAACCACCAACTGTTTTAGCGCTGCAGCTCAGTAGCCACGGGGCTGAAAGCGAAGTCGAAAGTAATGAACCTCGGCTACAAAATATGTCATATATGATCAGAGCTTGAGATCCTTGAGGTTTCGTTTTTATTCAGAGGGCTGCATCATGCTGTGGGCATGCTCAAACTCCGCCATCAGGAGTCGCTGGAGAGCAACGCCATTTGGCAAGCAGCCTCCACAGAAGGACTTTTAACGCCAGGCAGGGGCAACAATGTGCCCTAGAGCACTGAACATGCCAAACACAGAGAAAAAACACAGGGTAACATTCACGCTGTGGATTAAAGCAGTAATTAAAGCAGCCAAGCCGTCAAGGTCAGTGGCATCCTGGGACTGGATGATACAAGCTGTGTGGCTAAGGTGTGCAGTTGAATCAAGTTAGACACATTCTGACATATAAGACCCCAATTTCCTGATCAAGTCCAAAAGAAAAAAAAAAAAAAAATCCATTATTGCTCTTTTTTATCCAAGTAAAAGTCTCTCACCTGCAGCCAGGTGCTCATGATTACAGCTGGTGTCACAGCTCTGTCTGTAGCTAGCATGCCATCAAGACTCATTGAGGTAATTCCTCTCCAATTAGCCCCTCTGTGATATGAGGACCAGTTAAGCAGTCAGCAGTGGCAGACGAGACCACTCAACAGTCAAATCTCAGCTGATCAGCTGATCCCCATCAGCAGGAATTTGCATTCATTGTTGCGAATTCTTGAAGACACTAAAGACATTCTAGGGAATTTTTTTGGACTACATAGCAGGAGTTCCATAGTCCACCTGCAACATTTGTCTTTATATATGTGTAATAATTCAGGCAAACCTTTAGTTTGGAGACACGTCTGCACCCCTCCCTCATCCCTCTTCTCCTTGACTCATTAAAATGTCACAATCCTCTCTCCTTCTTTTCCTTCCTGCTTCTCTTCTCCAGTCTTTGTGTCACTTTGCTCGCCTTCTTTCACCAAACATGGTAAACAGAACGGGGCCGCGGCACCGCTGTTTTCGTGAAGGCATGCGTGTAGCTGCCGAGCAGCCTATAAACATCGCTCTCTCATCCCCGGACGCAGGGCAGTCAAACCCATCTTCACGGCCCATCTGTCTCCCTTGTGACTACAACCTAAAACTTCAGTGTGAAAGTCACAGAGCGCGATCATTCCTCACCGTTCTTTTATACAACTCACTAACAACTTCTAAAATTTGCAGCACACCTTCAGGCAATTCGCTTGACAAATGGCCATAAATGCTGCGGTATGAATAGTGCAGAGGGGGTAACGGCAGAGAAACACTGGCGGCAGAACCTAAAACCTGCAGCATATCATAGTAAACTCCTATAAACTCCTACTAAGCGGAAAACACACAAAAAATTTATTGTGAAGCACACACAATAACTGCCAGACTAAATCCAAGAGTAGAATAAAAGAAATAAATTCAGAATAAAAGAAATAAATTGTAAATCTTTCTCCTTTGCTTTTTTTCTTCTTTTTATTATTATTACTCTTGATTTAAAAAATTCCTTGCTGACCATCATGCCGCTGAGTCTCACTCAGCCATGAAAGGCTGCATCTGCATTCAGACCTCCTTCCAAAAAGCTGACTGGAAAAAAGTTTTAAGGTGTCTATAAGGTTCATACGATCAGACCGTTGTATATGCCAGGAAAATATTTAATATGTTCCACTACATAACACTATTTAAAGAGGTAGTTTGCCAAAACTAGGAAGTACATCTGGATACAATTTGCAGTATGCAAACAGTAATGGCTGATCTGAATGTTCTGACCCACAGTCACCGCGTTGGAAATGAAATCACTGATGCCTCACTGACAAGGACATGATGTTTAGAACCATTTTACATGCTACACCTGATGCTTGCTAGCATGCCAGATTTGCTTGAACTTTCTGAAAGTTGCAACAGCAGAACACACTGAACTGGGAGAACTGCCTTAGCAAAATGGAAAACCTCAAAAAAAAAGCTGCAGACTGCCTCATACGTTGGACCGGGAACTCCATCTTTACCACAGCTTATTTAACAATGCTGACAAAGTTATCAGCGTTTATTTTTGCATGTTTACCACATCTAGTAAAACATTTGATGCTTAGAGAATAGGAAGAGAGAAGAGGTTGCATAAATGTGGGTACATGTGCTCTTCTTTGCATGTGTACACGAGTGTGTTTGATGTGTGTTCTGTGTGTGGACCAGTTGTCACATGCACACACCCCTGTCTCTGCAAATGTAAGGCTAGAGCTCCATCACCAAGGAAACCAGCTTGTTGCCAGGTAGCAGAGGGAGAGAGAGAGAGAAAAAAGAGAGAGAGAGAGCAAACATGCAACATTCTAAATAAAAAGCCTAACAATTACAACATGTTTTGATTTTTCTTTTTTGCCTCCCTGAGAACAGTTGACGTAGGGAAACGTCAGACTGGAGTTCTGGACTGCGCTGATTGACTTCGGGGCTGCAGATCACAGCAACAATATTTTTGGCACTTGAATTAAATCTGAATTACAATGTCATAAAAATGATTAGAGAAATACGTGGCCTACTGCGCTTTTACAAGTGTTTCTTGAATTGCATGTCCACCCGCTGAGCCCCTTTAATCAGCGCGATGATAGGGGGAATTTTATACCCTTTAATTACTAAACAACTGGCTGTCTGCTCTGCATAAATCTAATGTTTCACCTCCGCATTCTCACAGCTGTGTGAAATTGTGAACGCATCCAATTTGATGTTGTTGTCTAGGAAATTAAAAAAAGCTAATAGTTTTAAAGTGACTATACATATATAAAACCCCACAGCAGGCATGTGTTATGTGATCCAGAGGTTACACAGGCCCATGCTACAGGTATGTGTGTGTGTGTGTGTGTGTGTGTGTGTGTGTGTGGGTGGGTGTACGTTATAATTTATCTGTGCCTGAGTGTGGGTTCATAATTAAATCTGACTTTGAGGTCACTGAAGATTGAAATTGGATTTGACCTCAACATTCATTCAACAATGGATTCGCCATACAGGCAAGTTCAGACCACTCAGAGACCGGCTTCACACCGCCAAGCCGTCGGCCTTCATCACCTCTGATGAGAGATCAGCAGAGGACGGCCAACTGTCAGGGAGTCGGTGTGTGTGTGTGTGTTTGTTCATCTGAAATCACTTTGTTGAAAAAATTCTCGGTTTTGGGGGTGGTAGCCATGACCTAAATGTAACACAATAACCTCCATTAAACACACACAAGCGGTCAAACATGGCCGACCGACAGCTTAGCTTTAAATCATGACACAGTGCATCCAGACCTCCAGCGTGACACAGCGGGTTTACGCTGCAGCAGGACACTGAGAAGAAGAAAAAGGGGAAAGAGCCTGCCGGTGAACTGAAAATGGCATTTTAATTAGACGAGGGAGCTGACATGGAAAGAGCAAGGATGGAGGAGCAGGAGTGAGGAGATAAGAGGTGCAGAGAGGAAAACATGGAAGGAGGAGAGGAGCAAGAAGGGGATGCTTTCATGTGCATCTCCCGCTGTACCCCCTTAGTTATATAATTAGCAGGGACAACATCTCTTCATTGGATAACCCTGTGATGCAAACATGCACGCACACACACACACACACACACACCCCACACACACACACTCTCTTTTTGGTGTCTTTCTTGGTCTTGGTTAGCAGTAGCTAGCTAATAAACCTAGTTATAGTGAGATCGTGCACACTCTCACATATATCACCCCTGTTTTTTCTAGTTTTCTCCTTTTTATCCTAATTTACTTACCTTTCTGTTAAGTTTTACATGCTCATCACTTTAAAAAAGTAAAAGAATCAAAAGATTAATTACAGCAAAAAGAGAAAAGTATAGAATCCACACGGGATGCTGGTGTCTCTGGAGTTGCCTGGCAACACAAAAGTTTGGCTCAGATGTCAATGCCAAGTCATTTTTGCTGTGAAACAATCTGTGTCCTTTTATAACCACTGTGAAGACAGAAAGGAGAGAATTTGCTCTGACGCAGACACGGAGACAGAGACAAAGACAAGCGGTACCAGCTCGTTAAAAAAAAAAAAAAAAGAGCACTGAGCAATCACCAATCTAAGCGGCTCGATCTAACGTTCCCCCTCTGCTCACCGGGACCCTTGGTGATTCTGCATCCATGTGTCCGGCAGTGAGGAACGATCATGATGTCGATCAAGATGGACATCATCTAAATGCTTTTAATTGAATCTCTCTGTTCTTATGTCTGCATCCCCCTTTTCCCCCAACACACATCAAAGTCCGCGTGACGCACACTGGCTGAGACTAACAGTTAAATCTAACAGCTAACATGTGGAGCCGCACAGGGGCTAACCTCCTGAACCGTCTGCTGCAAAAGTGTGTGAAAACGGAGCAGGAAACAAGCATGCAGCTGGCGGAGGAGGGTTAAAAAGAACAGCAAAGTAATATGGATTTTTCTTTAGCCTGCTGCATGTGATCTTATATTTGTAGTGAAAATCAGTTCTTTTAAACTTTTAAACCCAGGGGACAATTTAATGGAGTTGGAAACTGTTTTTTAAATGAATAAAAACTATTTCGTGTTATAAATTGGATTGCACTTTCCCCGGGTGGATTTGTTCGTGGAGTGTGTCGTGAAGTGGTGTCGGATGCCGACCACCCGTGCAAATCAGCCTCAGTCTCCTTTTCTTGGTTTGAAAGTCATTACAACTTAACGGCTGCCTCTTTAGGATTCGAGCATGGGCAATTACCAAACTGGAACATTTACTACGGGAAAACAGAGGGGCAGAACATGTTTGCATCTCCCACAACATCCGTCCAGCGAGCACGGCTGCTTGTTTATCTGCTGCGCATTTTTCTTCCCTCAATCCTTTTATCAAACATGCATTCCATGATTACCTTTCTGCTTTAGAGTACAAAAGACTGTGAAGACACTTTGCTTTTTTATTTCACAGCAGTCAATAGTAGGAAAGCTTGTATACTGTGAATGTGTGTGTTTGTGAGAGAGGCAGAAAGAGGGATTTTTTTTTTGTGCAAAACAACGAGGAGATTGACAGATGCAGCAGAAAGAGAGCTAGTCTGTACCTGAACATGCCCTGTGTGTGTGAGTTTACGCACCCAAGTGTGTATATGTGTGTGTGACAGTTTAAGTGCTACTCAACAGGTGTGTGCTGGGGTCAGCACTACACTAGACACACACCAAAACAACAGACACACACACTCTAAATCTACCTTTGAGAGGAATGAATCTCAAAGTGAATACCTAACCCTGACCTTTGACCCAAACTCCAAGGTTACCTTGAAAAGACTCATCTATTTTAGAGTTTTCAAATGCTACCAGCGCTTCAAGTGTGCTCCTGTGCAGCCTCATGCCCAACACATTTTCTTTGAAATTTTGGATTTTTTTCTTTCACTGATCTCTCATTTTCTCTCACTTTCTCTTTCTCTCACAGACACACCCCCTTTGTCTGATATTCTGTCACTCTCTCTATTCATTATTCATGGCGCAGTCACAGTCAGAATTAAAGTGCCGCGCAATGTCGCTACGGCAACAACGCAGCAGAAGCAGCCGCACTGGATCATGGGAAACTGGGTCACCTCCCAGGAGCGGGGGGGGGGGGGGGGGTGCGCAGCAGTGGGATGTTGCTGCCACACGCACGCACACACACACGCATGCACACACCTGATAGATGTCCTACAAAGCAGGAGAACAGGGAGGAAAGAGGTGATGAGACTGAGAGACAGGAGAGACAGAACCAGGTTGGTCAGTGATCCAGATACACTCACTCAAAGGCCACATGTGAGCCTGCAGGTTTTCATCATACAAACACACATTTCACACTCATGGATGAGATCTTACAACCGCTGGATAGGTACCACGTTAGTCACGCTGCACTGACTCAGTCTGTTTCTCCAACTGAGGTCCAGAAACTTTCAGCCTGTCACACTGCTCAACCACGGAGCATCGTTTTTGCGTTAAATGGCAGGTTTCACAGATTGAACAAGGCTTCCCCAACCAAGACTGAATTACAGCCATCCTTTTAGCCAATTCAAGGTGACTCTCACAATAACACAAATACTTTAGATGTTGATGACAAGTTTACCTAGCTTTAATAACGAAATTACATTTGTGCAATGATCTACAGTCAGATTTGAAAACCCACCTACAATTATCCATACCTAAAATGACCACTTAGTTTATATGCATCAGTGGTTTTGTAAGCATTTTCTTTTATTTATGTCACTCTTTATGTTTTTGGTTTTTTTTTTAATTTCAGGCTTTTTCCTGAAAGCAATTTCCCAAATCAGCAAAGGGTATTGGCCATGGATGTCACCCAGTGGGAGAGATAAAGCGTTGTGTTCTCCCCTTGATGTATGCCTCCTTTGTGGTGGGTAAATGTTCAATACAGATCAATATGAGAATACGTACCTGTCTTCAGCTGATTTAAGTAATTAAATTGAAAGCCCATTTTCCCGTGCTATACATAACCTTCTCTCTTGCTCCCTCTGTTTCTTGCTCTTTATGTGTCGCATGTTGCCACAGACAGAAGTTAAAAAAGGCATAAAGGCACTAAATTAAGAATGAAAAGAAAGAATGAAAGAGCACTGCAAATAAATAAAACAATACCAGTTTTGAAACAGAGGAAAACCTGCTGTAAACAGTGCATAAAAGCAGGGATGTATACTGTCAGACCGTGCGTGTGTGACAGAAAGACAGCGAGACTGTCAGATCCCAGACCAGATGGCTAAATGTCAGTGAATGCCACACCAACGCGCTGTTAATTCTCTCTAACACAACCTGTAGACTTGACAATGTTACATTATTTTCAGTGAGCAACTAATGTTGCTGCTTTGAGAGTTTTTTTTAAATTATTTGGTTTCAGGCTTACAGGAGCCCTGGTACAAGGCTGTAAACAGGGCAAAGGACGTTTAATACAGTGCACTGTGAGCCTTCTTATGCTTCTTCCTGTTGCCTCTTCAGCAAAAAAAGATCGTGCAATTTTGCACCCAAGTAGTTTTTTTATGGCCTTGTACTAAAAAAAAAAAAAAAAGAAATGACGGCTTGTCCATTCAAGTTCAGGGTGGACTGATGGGGTCTCTTAAGCTGCTGTACTGCTCTGCTGATGTCACAGCAGGCTTTTATAGCTAGCCAAATATTAGTCCGAACTAATGAATACACATACACACTCAAAGTACACATTACACCTGTTTGCTGCTCTAATTTGCCCAGGGATGCACGGTGCACTTTCATTACCTTTGTTGCCGTGGCTCTGATGTTTGCGCTATTAGCTAGTAGTTGTATATGCATGTACGTGCCTCAGCGATGCCACTGGTGAGATGATCTGGAATGATTAGCATAGATTTCCCATAACAAAGATACAAGTATTCTTGATAGACCTACCCAGAATGCTATGAGGCAACAATTAAAAGCATTAGCATTAAGGGTAATAATCATAAATGTTTAGAATATACATAACATTTACTGTACAATCAGTATTTAAAAAAGCTGTAAAAAAAGACTTTCTAAGATTAAAACTATGCTCTCATATATTAGAGGCTGGAGAACACTGACATCACTTCCTGTGGTGATGCTGCACTGAGAACTTTGACTGTCAGTGATGGATCGGCACGGCTCTGTCTTTCCATCTGCGCTCTGTGGGAGCAGCAATGTGGGTCGGGAAATGTGAGGCAGAGGTGGACTTTTTTAGCTCAGTAAAAATATCCTGAACTCTCTCATTGGCCTACCCCCCTCGCACCTGGAGCTCCAGCACATTTAAATGGTCGAAAAGGCACCTCAGCATTACTAGAATATAACACACTTATGTAATATATTCTTCCACGCTATAGGAGATCTGAATTATTTTAGCCTAGTACGCTTGCTAAAGTATGTTTAGACTCCATACACAACCCATACCCATATATATAATCCTATATTCCTGTATATGTCCACCCACGTATGAATACACAAACATAGTCTATCACAATGTTGGCAGGTTTATATTGGCAGGCAGAAAATGCCTTTTCCCTGGTAAAAGCAACACAAATGTAAAGAGGAGAGTGAAGAAAAGAGATCAAAGCGAGAGAGGTTAGGGAGGTCAGATTTAGCAGCTTTTTCACCACAGGGGATAATTAGAAGACAACAGAGGAAGCATTCGATTCAAACATAAGACAGCGATAACAAATACACAAGTCAGTTTTATCTGACAGGGATTTGGATTATATTTCCGGTAAAAACCACAAGCCATTATCTCGTTTAGGGCTATGAGCTCAGGTTACAGAGTGCCTTTCACCAGTAGAGGAAAAAATGTAATTTGACAACCACAAAACAATCACCTGCTCAATACTAAGTGATTCACTGCAATATTATTCAATTAAGCCTGAAGATGAAAGCACACGTGATTCTTATTTTATAGTTGCATTTAAGCTAGAAACCACAATGTAGTGCAGACTTTTTCTATCCAGATGGTATTTGTTTGTGTGATGCAGGTTCATATTTTTTGCTATGTCTAAAGTCAGAACACATCGAGGAACTGCATCCAGAAACCAACGCTCTGAAGTCGTGACTTCTGAGTTGAAACACACCCACATCTCCAGCAGACAGGGTGGTTGGGGTATTCCTTAGTTCTTCTAGAAGATGAACAGGGACGTGGCTTTTATAATTTCAGCATAATCACTCCCCAGGCTGCAGCTTAAGCGGAAGCTGCAAAAGTTGGCATGTTTCCCATCTGTGAAGAGGAGCGTTCCTATTATTGTCAACTGCTGCTGTACTGGAGGCCACACCAGCAGACAGCTTGGAGTAAACCTGCCTACTATCTGGTACAATGCGTGTGTTTATTTATATTACTAGATATTAAACATTGAATTCCAGTCCATCTTTTGTCACACAGCAGACAGCCTCGTCCAGAAGCACTATAAGTGGCTGCACTCCAATAATGTCTATTCAGAGATGCATGTGCACACACGCACACACACACACACGCTCACACATCATCAATAGAAATGCAGACCAACTTGGTTCGGATAAGGGTACACTGATGCTAATCATTCCCACCCGTCTATAAACGAACATTCCTAGCAACCAGGAGAGTAGCACCCAAAGGAGCCTGCATGTTAACTTGATCTTCAGCAGAAATGATGAGGAGCAGGATATGAAAGCTGGAGGGTAAAAGCAGACATCTGCTGAGATTTAGAGAAACATACAGGAAATGGAATCTTAATTAGGTGCTAAACCTATTTATCATATTCATATTATATGTCACAAAAACATTTGCTTATATAGATATTCCCACTATTCAAATGGTGCACATTTTAGACACCAATGGCGCACTCAAATAATTGTTTAGTCAGGCAAAGTCAGATATTTATGATGATGCTTGGTAAATTTATAGTGTCCAGCGGGTACATCATTTAGCAAAACCTTTCAAAAGAGGGAAATTTCTATTTCAGTCTTGACAATAAATCAAATCTGTTAAAGACCCAACTGCAACATTACGTTAATCACTGTGTCTCACTGTGAGTCAGGAGCACCCCTACTTCCCTCGTCAAGAGAATACTGGAAATCTTTTTGCTTTAAATTTCCTGCCTATACTCCCCTTTCCCCCTTTCTCTGCCTTAGTGTTTAAAACCAAAAAACTAATGTTATATTTTGGCTTTGAACAGTCTCATATTCCTGGTGTACTGTGGGAGAACAAATACATGAACTTTTTACTCCAGGAACCTGTGCCAAATCTAGGAGCATTATCCTCACACTTGTTAAATGTTATGCATGGTCTCACCTTTCCATTCCACAGCCACAAACCTGTCCTTAAGTACAATATGGTCCATCAAAATTCATTACCACTGATAATAATTTTTGTTTCACATCATGTTTGTGGTTCAAAACCCTGATGATGTTCTTTACATCTACCCCTGGCCCCTTGAGCAAAGGAGTAGAGGTTTAGAATTAATATGGAAGCCCCTCGTCACAAGGTTCGCACAAGTCTTTCTTATGTAATACTAGAGTTTGTCGTATTGCTTCCAGTACAACATTTCTATTTCGGTCTGCATCCCATAATGTGCAGCCCTGTCTCCTTGACAACAAGCCCAATAATAGCAGCCAGAGAGGTTGTCATGGATATGGTAACCGTAGTGATGCTCCTCATCTGTCCTTGGTAACCAAAGGAGGAAGTGTAGGAACTAAGGTGTGACAGTGTCTTTTGTTTTTGCAGGGAGTTTTTATTGGTTGCACAGCATAGTAACAATGATTTATATGTTAAAAGAAGTTGTTTTTTTTTAAAAACAACTTTCCTGAGCTATCTCTACATTGTACATGTTTTCTCATCTGTTCCTGTTTTAGATTTTCTTTTTTCTTTTTACTTTATTCATTTCCCTCCTTCCCATCCAACCAGATCAATACCAATGCTATTAGACTGACAGAATAATACTCTCATAATTTAGCAGTTAGCTAATCAAAGCCCCTAGTGAGACCCTACTGATAGAGACAGTAACGCCATATGCACATGCACTGATGAACCCACAAATCAAATTCCATCCACAATAATGATACTTAACAGGATTTCCAGGTGACATTGGTGTAATATTTGCTGGTGCATATCACAGCAGGTTTGAGTCCTGCTGTCGTGTCATCCATGAGCATGCTCATGGATGACATCTTGGCTTAGATTCTTTAGCAACTATTTTGTAATGTGATGACTATGACTCAATTTATTACTACACTTGTTTTACTTTAGGAAAGAGAATACAGTATTTGATGTATTTATTCCTTTGACAGAATGCAGTGAGGGAGTGACGCAGATAAAGAGGGAAACAGCTGTTCTCTTTCAGCTCTATTTACTCTTCCAGTGACTCATGTACCTGCCCTGACAACATGTCACTAAAGGAGAAACCAGGGAGTCATGACACAGTAAAACAAATGAGAAGAAATAGTCTCGAATCCCAAATATCTAACAAGCCAAGGGCAAGTCATGTAAGTTAGTCATGTAGTTTGTTTAATGTTTTAATGCCCTCTTTTGTCTGTGTTATCATAAAATTATTTAAATACTAATAAAAGTTTTTAAATCAGCAGTAGGCCAGACTGCTGCCATGTGACCTGTAGCACTGAACCCACACCATTAGTAATCTGTAAACCCTCAACATAAGCTCCAAAGATTGAACTGTGGCAAAGCCATTCTTAAAAAGAAAGACAGACTGTGACAGATGTGTAAGGAACACAGAGGGATTAGTGTCCTCGACACACTAATTCAGTAAAATACATCTGTCAGCTGACAAACACACTGTAACATTTTTGATTTAAAGTGCTGACACTGACCTCTTTGCACGAAAGAAGCAAGAGCGGCTTATACACGCCAGAGTAGTAATATAACAAATGGTATAATATTAGCCTTTACATCATGCTGCTTTTTAAAATGCATCCTCTCCCCAGCATACTGCAAATAAGGTGGAATCAGTTACAAATTTGGATCTGGAACTTTTATCTAAAATGACCACAGACAATAAAAACAGGTAATGAACCAGACTGTGATAGCATGGACTACCGAGTGAGAGGGCGGGTTTAGGTGGAGAACAGGTTAAATACTGCAGATTACTCACCAGGTTGGAGTTGGTGGCATTCGAGTCGTCCTCGGGGAAAGGGATGTAGACGGCTAAGGCCACACAGTTGGCAAAGATGGTCATCAGAATGATGATCTCAAATGGTCTGAGCGGAGAGTTGAGGACGATAGGATGATCAAGTGCATTTAAAACATGAAACATTTCAAAAGGATAAGCTGACCCCAGCATCTCCTGCCTGGGTCTCACTCTTCCAAATGTCCTCTGGTTGCTTTTGGATTTTAGCAGTTTATATAAACCTTTGAAACCTTTGCGCACAACAATATAGAGTTAAAACCACTCCAACTTTGATTTCTGGCCTCCGAGAATAGAATTCGGCCATGATATTTTTAAACAGGCTAATAGAATCTTTTACAAGCGGAGGTATATAAACAGGCTGGAGTTCAGTGTACACCAAAGAGACATCCAGGCTGGCGCGTTCTGGCCTGTTCGTTAACAATAGGACATATTGGGTCAATCAGGAGCCTCCGTGTGTGTGTGCACGGGGGCGCCGGGAGACAGCGCATGCCCAAATATGGGAGCAGCAAGGAACAGACATGTCGTGTGGATGATGGGATGTGGATAAAAGAAGAGTGAGTCTTCAAGGGAAGAGGAGAGTTTTTATATGGAACGGTCCTTGAGAGGGGAGTGACCTCGTTATTTTTGGCTACAGAGTGTGAGCGAAAAGAGAGAGGGGCACGAGGCGAGAATGGTGAAGGAGGAAGGGAGGGAATGTGAAGGAGAGATAAAGGAGGTCTGGTTTTCATCACCACAATTACAAACTGCCACTGCTGTCACCTTCCTCCGACTCCTCTCCCCTCTGCAGTCTCCCCGGCCTTTCTTTTCCTTTCTCTCCTGCCTCTTGGCGGCGTGTCAGAGGGAGTCTAGACTCCAGATCTTGTGGCGTATCATAAACAGCGCTGTGCTGATGAGTGTGCTGTCAGGACCTCCAATTCAAAAGACAAACAACCAGCAAACAGATGTAAACTTTAGGCTGGCATCACATGAATGCATGCATTCCGAGCCGGCAAGCGCGGTTCAATCGTTTGCTGTCCTCACTCCAGCACAAGTGGCAGTTTGTGAAACGCCAGCGTGATGAGGGCGCAGCTCATCTCTGCAGATGCTGCTTTGTAAAACCACTGTGGATTTATCCAGCACTGATCTGAATAATCCACTCTGTAAAAACTCTGCTAAAGAAATCCTGCACTTTTACTACCGTGCCTTGGTTACGTCCCAAACAAGGCTCCACGGTGGTCCAGAGGGGTCTGAGGGGTTAATCTGCTCTTTTCAGCTCAAACTGCTTCAATGATAGAGGAGCAACAGATGTGTCTGGATAAATAAATTACCAGGTTTTAGTTGAAAGAAAAGTCAAACTTAACAAATTTAACCGCCTTTACTACCTATAAACAGACTGTGTGTGCGGCTGCTAAATAAACAGGGCTGCCATCTATTTTACAGCCTCAACTGCTATTTCCAAAGTAAACCTGCTGACAGACAGATTGGGATTGAAAAGATAAAAAGAAAAAGTCTTGGACTCATTGTTTGTGTTTATATTAGGGATTTACCCTTGAGCATCATTAACTACAAGATCATCCAGCTCATTCAACAAGGGACCGTCATGCATCAAAGTTAATCACACATCCTCATGCAGGGGACACATTAGAGCACACTTCAGACCCAAGGACCCGCAAAAACACACACCTGTGACTCATCTGGGGTTCCCACAATTCCCACAAACCAAAAAATCCTCAGAGGTCTGCTCCCATGAACATGATTAGAAAACCACTATCTGCAGGACTGTAAGACACTTGGATCACTTGGAGCAAATTCAGAATTCAAAATATAAGCATCAGGGCAAAATTAGCATTCACCTTATAAATATGTGATTTCAATAAAGTGGCAGAGTCAAAAACACTCCTACTGGCTTGAAAATTCCACATTTATCAGTTCTCTTAAATAAAACATGCACAATAACAGAGTTCAGCCCTTATCGTGACAAACTGCAACATTAGAGCAGGGACACACGGTGCTGACTAACACAGCATGTTTTGATTAGACAGAGTGCAAGTGTCTTCAGGTTTGTTTTAGGGTGTGTGTGGGGACGCTGCGCGCTAAGACAGGTCTGATCGACCTGTTGAGAGTGGTAGCAGCTGTTGTCATGGTAACAGAAGGACAGGAGGAAGATCTCAATTCTGCAATCTCTAGAGAGTTGCTGAATCTCTAATCTCTCAATTCAGCAAAGACAAACACAAAAACACAAAAACACAAACACACACACACACACACACACACACACACACACACACACACACACACACACAGCCATATACAGTATGTAATGCAAAGCATGTTAAAGCACAAACTGCATTTAAACAACAGTGATATGGTGACATGAAGGACATCCAAGTTATTGGTGGGGACCTGGATGCCATTCTGGCCCTTTCTCCATTTTTCTATGGCCTGTTAATACAAATGATTCTGGGAATTGTGGGTAATGGTCTGAACACGCATCAGTCAATGGATACAAATGTCCCTCTGACCCTGAGGGAGGGTACACACCGATGTTCCCCCAACAAATCTCTTTCCCTCTGCTTTATAAGGTTACATTTTTTGATTTTAATTAAATGCTGAGATAGATAGATAGATAGATAGATAGATAGATAGATAGATAGATAGATAGATAGATAGATAGATAGATAGATAGATAGATAGATAATTAGAATTTTAGGTTGGGATTCTGAATTAAAATAAGATTTACTACTCAGTAGCCCCATGTTTGACAGAGATGAATGACTCATTAATAAATGGATTATGGTTGTGATCCTAGACAGATGTATAATCAGAAGCCCTTAAACAGTTTTTCCAGGTCCAAGTTCCACAACAGGCTGGTGTAAAAATGTATCCTGTGCCCAACACACGGACTCAGTTATTAAACTGTGGGTGTGTCTGGGGCATCATACTGTAATGGAGTGACTTTTGCCAGAAAAACAAGTTTGTATCTAGGAGGCTAGCACTTTTTCTCTAAAGTGAGAAATAAGCTACTCTAATAGATCATTGATGTGCTCGGATTGGAGCGTTTGCTCATACACGGTCTGTCTCCCCTAAGGATCCCGCCTTAGATGTGAATTGAAGCTAAAAGAGGCATTTATGTAATTTCTGTGGGTAGATATTAGCCCTAGCTGCATGTTTTAGGTGGATGATGGAGACATGTATTCTCTAGGATATAAGATTGGATATTTTACAAGCAGATGCGTTGGCTGCAGGCAACAATCACACTGGATCTTTTTCTCTTTCCCAACAACTCTCCTCCCTTCGATCATTATTTGCCCTCCCCCTATGCTGTAATTTGTCTTGTTTACTTCCGTCGTCCTCCCCTCAATCCCATTCTCCCTCCTCAGCCACTCAGCTCGATCATCTCTCCTGTCGACCAAAACCGCATCCCTGCCCTTCTCGTTCCCAATCCGATTTCTGCCAAATCCTGTCTCCCTCCCAGGACAACGTGAAAGTGTTCTCTGCCTCCTCAATCCCTCTCTACCTCATCCTTTGGGAAAACAAACCCATTATGTTATGTTATGGGTCTTAAAAACCAAAATCCAAAAAGGGAGAAAATGTAAGGAGAACATTGGGAATAGAGGAACGTGAATGGACACAGCAAAGGGGAGACTGGTAATAAAGGAGAGAGACTAGGTGAAGAAGCAACGGAGGAATGAAGGCAGGGGGACCTTGGGAAAAGGGAACGACAGTAGCTGGAATAGAGCTATGGGATGAGACGTGCTGGGAAGAGGTGTGAAGAAGGCTCAGAAATTACACAATTTGTTTCATCCCATTCCTGTGAGAAAAGAATGAATGATGAAAGAGGGGGAGGAAAAAAAAGGGGAGAGTAAAAGGACATCCAGATGAAGGGGAGAAAGGATTAGGACCGGTGAGCAGAGGGCAGAGAATTATAGTAAGGCACAGGAAAAAATGATTGGGAATGAGAGGGGAAGTGTGATGCATCCCTGAGTTGTTTACTTCCCGCGTCCCTCGTGCCCTCCTTCTTCACTTCCATTTTCCTGCATGCATCTGTCTATCACTGCTGCTTCTGAAAGACGCAATGTGGAATCAACGCATTCGCGGATGGATTGGAGCGTTTCTTTGGCACCAAACGTCTGCTCGGGCACGTTCAGACGTCCTGAAAGGATACTTCCACTCCACGATGCTGATGCAGGCCCTGCGGATGGGGTTCTTCAGCGTCAGACACAGCAGCGCCCGCGGCGGCCTGGTGGCTGTGGTCGTGGTCTGCTTCTTGGGCTTCGAGCTGTAGTGCTGTCTCTTCCTTTGCGTGGAACTGGCCGTGGAGATGGGCCCGCCCCCTCCCGACCCGAGCCCCGCACCTCCACTCGATGCGGCGTTTCCCATCATCTTTGCCTGCCGTGCAGCATCGATGGCTGCTTGCCAGCTCAGCGCTGCCCCCGGTGTGGGTATATGCTCAGGAGCCAGGCCCACCACACCCAGCCCGTGATTAACGCCTCCTCCTCCCCTTCCATCGTGCTCGCCGTGGCTGACGCCACCACTGTGCTCATTGGTGAGGCCTTGGGGAGGAGGCCGAGGAAGCGGAGGAGGGGGGGAGTAGTCGGAGCCTGGAGGGAGAGAAAAGAAGAGGAAATGAAATAAAGTTAAAATCAGACAACACAGGTTAGATGTCAGGAAGTTCTAAACGACATCCGTTAGCCAGTAAGCAGCTCATTTGTTGGTTTAACACATCACACATGGCCGCTCAAGGTTGGGACGTTTTATACCCAGCAGCGGTTTACTTTGAAGGCGCTTTAAATTGTTAACATATAAGTGTCTCCCTGTAAAACAGACAAGTCATTAATACAATCCCATCTGCTAAGAAAAAGAAAATGCTTGTTTCATTTTTTAGCAATATTTAGCATAAAGGTTACATTGTCCAACGCACATGAGACCAGCAGTTACTTTAACGACTGCTCTGAGTCTTTATGCTTGAAAACAGGGCTTTGCAGTTAAATTATTTCGCAGCGTTGTTGTTTTTTTCTTAAGTGTTACAACAAAAGCATATTTGACATCTGATAAATTGGTTTGTGTGACAAGAATTTTAATACATGAGTGTACAAGCGCGATGTTACTGCTCCAGTCCCAGGGTATTCAGCCATACATTCACATTACAGGTAACATTTACAACAGTTCAGTAAAAAAAAAAAAAAAATTACCACCGGGCTAATTCAGCAGTTGGAGTTGCAGGTTATGCAAAAATAAATAAATGAATAAAAAATGTAAAATATTGGAGGCAGGAGGGTCTCAGTGAGATTATGTAGTTGAATTACACAGACAAATTACAGCAATAAGACTGAGTGAGTAAAAGTATTGTAAGAAGGAATGGATTATCTGTATGCTTAGCCAGATTAAAACAAGATCCTCCCAGGCGCACGTATCCGTGAGAGCGAGGTTTCCATCTCATCTTATAGTAGATTACCTAAGCTGCTTTAAGAATTATGCAAAGACGGAACTGATGCGTTCTTAAACGTCAGCAACTTACTGGCACAAGTGATGTTAAGGTAATTGATTAAACTATCTTTTTTTTGCAGAAACTTTTATAGTTAATCCAATTTGAGGTAAGAATAGAAATAAATGAACGGTAAAAATTTAAAGCAAACTTAAAACTTGTTTAATCCTGTTATCCTTGAATAGTCCCAGCCTTTAAACTAACAGGAGCTTTAAAAAGAGTTTGACACCATTGTTTGTCCTCCACTGTAATAATGTTGTTGTCCCAGCCCTTAGCCTGTTCACACTCATATTAAGATCATGTTCAAAACCCTGTTGCTTGTTCAAATGGGTTCAAATAATCAAATAGCTCCGTTTCTTAAATTACAATGCACCACATCACATGTGCAAATTGATACTAGCTTATCATTTCATGATCCAGGTATTGTTGACAATTACCTTATCAATAATGTTATCATCCCAAAGTTATTTTGTCAAATTCTATTTTTCAAAAGTATTCAGTTCAACAGATAGATAGACGTTACACGAATAAACCTCACATCAAAGCAAAAACGAATTAAAAAGGTCCTAAAGGTGTTCTTAAAACAAAGACACTGACTAACCAGCAGCGAGGAGGCAGCGTGGTGCACTAAATATAGCATGAGAGGTGGTGTTTGTTGCATTCAGCAGCAGTGAAGTCACCTATCAGCCGCAGCTGTGCCTTTTGGGGAATATCTGCGGTTTCAAACTGGAGCATGTCATTACTTGGATGGAACAAAAATGCCCCCTTTTAGAAAGCAGCAAAAGAAAGTAAAGCGCCACGCGTTTGCGATAGCTTCGGTCCGTGCATGCGCGGGTGCAAGTGTTGCATGATGAGCTGCACGCTGATGCCAGGGAACATAATTCTATTAGCAGCTCCTTATTTAAAAAAGCAGCAGCCTCTGGAAATGTAAGCCTGACGGGGAGGGATAAAGGGAAGAAAAATAGCAGCGGATGAAAAAGATGTAAGGGGATGCAAACGAGAAAAAAAAGGAAGAACGGAACAGGTCAAAATCTCACAAAAAAAGAGCAGAAGGAAACGATGAACAATAAGGAGTTAAGGGCAGAGGGCTAAGGCGCTTACCCGCGAGTGACAAGGCCTAATCCAATCATTTATCCATCCATCATTAAAGATTACAGCTGAAAATATTTCACACTCGTCCTTTTTTTCAACACCATCAAAGTTAAGACAAATGCAGCTAGTTTTAATATAAGAGCTTAGTAATTATGGTTGTTTGCTTTTTGAGGGTTTTTTTTTTCTTTGCATTTTTGCAAATGGGTTAAGTGCTCACCGAACCTCAGCGCAGCGTGCAGGCTTGAAGTCACCTGAGAGTGGACTCAAGTGGTGACGGTAATGAGGTGAGATGTGGACTCGGGTCAGAGCAGCCGTTATCTCCCTGCTGATAAAGACCCGGCAGCGATGTTATCACTGACAATCCTCCTGCCAAATATCCTTGCTGCAGATCAATTCAAGAATTCTTAGGGACAAAATGAGATGTAATGTGAACTACAGCAACAGGTCTTAAAATTTCTGCAGCCTTCCTGCTCAGATAACAGGCTCAAGCGAACAACACGCAATATACCAGCTGATCAACTCATCGTCTCCTGCTTATCGGTCTTTTCAACACACGCGTGATCTCGCGTACCAATCAGCCCCCCACCCCCGTACACACACCGCCATATCACTCCCGTTTTTCCGTCTAATCTATATTGCTGTCACTCCCTCCATTGGCTCTCCAGCAACAGACAAGTTCATTTTCAGCCACGTGCCGTTATTCCTTTCTGCCATCAATCTAACCCTCCTCATCTCTCCATTTTACAGTAGTCTCTTGCTTCACCACCCCTCTCGTGTGTGTGTGTGTGTGTGTGTGTGTGTGTGTGTGTGTCCTATAAACGGCAACAGGTTTGCCTGACATATTTTTTCAGGGGCCCACGCTGGTAAGCTGTTCATTTCAGCAAAGACAGCCTATAAAATCCCTATTGTCTATGGATTTATTCATTAAATGGCAGAAACAGACTAGCTGAAGTGGGAAGTGGAGTGTGGGGGTGTAGCGTGTGCAGTATATGCACGCTACTCCACGCATGAGATCCGTGACAGAAGCATGCCAGGGGAATATGTATGTGTAAATTATGCATTCATGCTCTGTATCCAACAGCACATTGCTCATTGTCATCTGGACTTTCTATCCTCTTAAATTTAGTCCAGTGAGGTTCTGAAATGCCAATTTGAGTTCACAATCAAAGTTTCCCATCGTATTATTATGGTTTTGTAATGTAAGGACTTAATGCAACTAACTAAATAAAAGCTGAAAACTGCCGACTCCTCGAAGGAACAACAGTAGTTCACTCTACGACTGTAGTTTATCCACATTGCGCTCCAGTCCAAAGCACCTTTTCTGAGCCTGCTGGATGTTCAGAGCCTAATGCAGCATGATCTTTTGATTCTTCTGCTGTTGCCCCTCAGGGCAACAAGCCAGTGTCTGGTCATCTGGCTTCTTTGAAAGACGATGAGCCAAAGCAGCTCGGTGTGTGTGTGTTGTTCATCTGTCTGCTTCGGTCTGGCACACATGCTGGTTTGTTTATATCTCCACAGCAAGTTTGTGCATGTGCAGACCATTTGACATGCTGTTGTCTTTTCAGAGTTTCATTTCCAGTTCCTGTGAGTCCAAATGCAGTTCTTTTTGGAAGAATACGGGTACTTTCTGCTCGTGCACTAGAATCTCGTGGGTTGGCAAAGGTCTTTACACTGTACAACATCCAAAACAGATATTGAATTAAGTAAAACGCCCACCATTTACCTTCTCTGAAATTAGGCTTACTGGCAAGTTTAAAAAGGCTGAATTTTAATTTTAGCACAAAGCCAGAAAGCACATCCTGAAGGCACAAATCAACTTATCTTTGATTAGGCTGTACAAAAAAAAACTTAATCCAAATAGATGAATACACTACGAACAAGCAACATTACAGATATAAACGAAAAGTCAAAGAGAAAGTAAAAAAGGAGCTTATTTTGGAAAAAGTACAAAAAGTACTGTATTCATTCTCAGGCATTTTCCTGCTCTTTCTTTTAGAGATTGTGTGCTAAATAAATAAAAAATGGTTTTAGGAAAACTAGTAAGGGTACAACTCTCAAATTGTTATTATTACCAACAACATTTCCATGTGGCATAACA
>CAAE01014535.1:192415-210008 GCA_000180735.1 Tetraodon nigroviridis | reverse complement strand
ATTCATCCCCTGTGCTTTTCATCTACATGGACATGACATGAAATGCAGCTGCACCCTTTCTGGGTCTCACTATTCACTACTGATATTGACCTTTCACTTTTAACAAATGACCATCCAACAAGGCTTTAATCAGTAGTGTGTTCCTAGATGTCCCCCACCACCACCACCACCGTGGTCTCAACAATGTTAAAGCTGCAGGGGCATTGGAGCCTACTTTTTGGCATCATGTTGTGCAGTGGAGGTCCAAATAAAGATGTTATTTAACTTACCTTTAAATGAAGTCGATTTGCTAATTATAACCAATGAAAGACAGCCATGGATTAATGTAATTAAAACGCTGAAATCTCTGTTGAAACTGCTGAAAAATTGGCCAATTAGTTGTTAAAGTTTGTCGCGTGGGTGTTCTTCTTCTTCTGCATTGGCGGAGTAGCGCAGGTGTCTGTTGGGTCTCTAGCGCCCTCTGCAACGAGCCGCCTGCCTCATGGGTGACATTTTCTGCGGTTAGGGTTGGGGCGGCCAATTGCGGGCCATGTCCTCCCATAATAATTTATTACGCCCCCCCTCCACTTGCTCACTAGCAGGTCAAACTTTTTGCCAAAGATGGCATCGACTCATTGAATGTAAAATCATCCTAGGTAAACGACAGGAATAAAACTCTAAAAATATATTTAAAGGTAAAGAAGTTATAATTGCTTTCCATTGGGGGATGCATGCTGGCCTAGTGTTTGACCTGTGAACTGGTTTGATTTGTTTTCATTTGGTTTAGAAAAACTGCGGCCAGTGGGCACTACGGCGCAAGCATTTTTTACAGCGGTAGCTTTATCTATTATCAAACTGAAATGTAAAATAAAAAAAAACCAAATGGGTAAAGCATATATAGAGTTTCACCAACAACAGTCGCCACTTCCAACCTTTCTAAATTTGATACACTCATTTATTTCACTTCATAATGGCAGCTGTTTCTTTTATTATTATACAAAATGTTGATTTTTTTTTTTTATTTCTGTCTAAATTTTTCCAATTAAATCTTTTTATTCACATTCACATTTTATGTTTATGCCTTTTTTCATTTTTTTTTCACATTACACATTTTTCTCTTAAAGACACCTTATAGAATGTTGGGTAACTGGAACTCATTTGCTGTGTTAGTAGCATTTTATTTCTGATATACAGTATCTTATCGTAAATTTAGCTATAATTAAAATAATTAGGTCGTCATTCCCCAAATTCCTCATTTGTTTGTGTAAATCTGTCAGATAGCCATTGCTTTAGCGATTATTGGTGAGGTTTTTGATATATTTTGATAATATTTCCAAACACTGATGGTTCAGGGCTTGAGCTTCTCCACCGCTCTGGCAGTCAACAAATCGCTCTGGTGTTCAGTTGCTCACTTTCTTCCAACACCTTGTTGAAAAAGAAAAAAAAATATTGAGAAATCTGGAAAGAATTACGACTGCAACTTCTCTGGGCGAGCCTGGCAATGTTGGTGAAATGAATACACTCCAGAGCACTTTGGATAAACCTTCACAGTGGATGGGTTACCACAGCAAAAGCACTTGGCTGAACACTGTGGCCTAATTTGAGTAACTTTGAACTAATGGATGAGCTCATCTCCTCATACATCCATAAAACACAAAGACATATTTTCATCTAATAACTGTGACAATAGTTGCCCCTACGCATTGCATGCATGACTTCTCTGCGGTTAATAGAAACGTATTAACATGGAAGAAAAGGGCCCATTTTAATGTTATTTTCTTTTTTTGCTGGGTTCCATCAGGGCTTCCTGACCCCATGCTCAAAAGAATATTGCAAAAATTTGCAAAGCCTGTTTTTAACAACTGTTACAGCTGCTGCAGGGTCCCCTAGAGGTTAAAGTTCATCATGAGAAACGAGAATAAATTAACTTTATCTGCAGATTGGACCGCCCACATCATTTAAGCAATTAATGCTGTAGCGATGGAGCAGCCAGGAGAGGGTGGTTGCTGGGGGGAGGATGGGGAAAGAGTGAGCATAGCAATAAAACTGTAAACGTAGCTAGAGGTGAAATTTCTCAGAAACTGGACTGGACCTGGAAACAGATGGAGGAACTAATGGGAGCATGATCTAGTGCAATGCATGGGTTCATCCAGCAGCCAGGAAAAAAAGCCAACTGGCCCAATAAAAAGAGGTTTTTATGCATTGAGAGAGAAGAGCAGCACCAAGAAAAGACCAGGTCTGAACAGACCCAGACTTTCGGTTCAGACTGCCTGACCGCCTGTTATGTTAGCCATACGGACTTTCTTGCAGCTGATCCCTTCAGCTGTGTCAGCCAATAGATGATAACATTCAGTGTACTGGTTTTCTTCTAACAGACAGTTTATTGAAGAAGCACAAACCTTCCTGTCATGCCCTGAATGTTGGGTCAAGTTGGTAATGTTGAGTTTTGTCTTTTCTAGAAATGGTGTTTTATTTTACGATCCTACACTCCTCTTCTGTCAGGTGACTTTCTCCTTCCTCCTGGGGGTTCCCTCTGGTCTGATTGTCTGCCCTATTGTCTTCACATGTTTTCTATTACCTCAGGTATGTATACAGCTCTTCAGGGAGATTTCTTGCTGCAAAAATGTAGAAGAAAAGAAAAAACCAACAGTGGCTGCTTTGATTCAACACCTTTAACGAATATTTCTCATCAGAATATAGATAACTGAAGCTATTTCCAAATGAAATGCAAATTTTTACTGTATTCTGTATTGGTTCGTCCGCCTGTGGCCATGCTTCTATGCAGACCTCATGGCTGACACAGTGACTCTGGATAAATTATGTTATAAAAGACCTGGTGAGATAACGGCAAGCAATCAAAGGGGGCTGTGTTGACTTTAACGTGTGCATACACAATACAGGACTACAGTAAATCAGTGAGCGAGTGTCATCTATGTTATCCAGAATCAAACACAAAGTGGACAATCTGGGATGAGAAAATGACTTTCATTATCTCAGCTGCAGCAAAGCCACAAAGGCCTGAATCAGCCACTGCAGATTGCATTTCTGTTCTCCTGCTAACACTTCTGTGAACTTCAAATCCAGTTCAATTTTCAGCAGCATTTCATTTCCAATGTTCTTTTAGCATTTGGCAAAATCAGCCCAGCTCCTTCTTCACTTTTGCTGAAGGATGAAGTTAACGTTTAAAGAAAAGGTTAATTTCAAATGAATAACTCAGCAAAAGGGCAAAAACTAACTTGGAAAAGAGGAAAAAATGACCACTACAGAAGAAAAAGTATCATACAACTTATTTTGAAATAACCATATAGGAAGATTCGCTCTAAATACCGATGATCCTAAATCAATATTACTGGTAGAATTAACCACAGGCAGGTTTTGTTCAATAAAACCTTTATCAAGACCAAAGCAGAGAGTTGGAGTGGCGCCATTTTATTGTCCAATCAATACGTGTGTATGTGTGTGTTTGAGAGGGAGTGAGTTCTCGAAGGACCGAATGCACATAGCCTGTCATATAACACACCAGGGAGCCTTCCAACAAATTAAGTGTGGGTCTTTTTTTGTGCCTGGAATCCAGGACAGCGCAAAGCGCATGACTCTAGCTGCGTGATGATTGTCTTTGGTACCCGGAACTATAAAAACTGTGCTCACCTCTGTGATTAATTGATGAGACAACAGTGCAATTAAACGCTAATGGATGTGCTTGCGTAGTTGGGCTGGACAGTCTGGCATGGCCGCGGTCTCAGAGGACGCATTAGGTTATGACACAGGCCCAGCCCCCCCCCCACGGCCCCCACCAGGAGGTGTGTACACGGGGGGACAGAGGTCTTTTCAGCTGAAACCATGTATGACAGTGATACAAAAAATGTTGAAAGTTATTGAAAAAAAAAAATTTGGCTGGCTTAACCTGACACTTTTTTGGCAACTTTAGGAGTTTATCTTTTAATATATTCAATCATTTTTATGAAATTGAAAAAAGGAATAATTCTGTGTGCAAAGAATGGGAACGTTTGAGGTTATAACAGACTTTAAAATATTGACCTTAACAATATATTTCCATGTATGTTTCCAGTGGCACCTCTTTTCAACTTCATGCTGACCAAATGTTGAATCCAATTTGCGGATAATTCCCACAACTCCCACCCTGCCACTGCAGCAGCGTATGAGTGTGCAAGGCAACAGTGTAAGTGTCAAGTTTCATATTTACAGCATTTTCATGTATTTTAGTTTGTAATTTATATTATAGAGGCTGTACTCTAAAGTGTTATTTTTATTTTTGCTTGTAATTTCATGTTGTTCATGTTACACCTTCAGTCCGTGTAATCAGATAGTCATTCTGGGGCATCTAGCGTCATTTTCCGCCATATTAGATCATATATTGGATCAGAGATCAGACCACGAGTATGAATTTGGTTCAACCCAGTCCCTCCTTTTACTTTACTGGAACACACGGGGCAGTAAAAAAAACCAGGAAAAAAAAGAAAATCCCTTTGATCATAGTTTGGCTGCAGAGTAAAAGCATGCGTGTTTATGGAAATAAATACATCACATTCGGCTAAAACTGAGCACAAAAGACTTCATCAAGAACGCAGCCCACATGATACAACAGAATATGAGATGATGAGAAGGATTAGGGACGAGGAATCAGCAAGAGGAGGAGCAGGAGACATATGTTGAGTGGGTGGACAAGCGGGAGCGGCAGAGAAGGGGGTAATACTGGCAAAAATCATGCGGTCACATGCACATACAAGTCCCTGTACCATCTGCACATGTTCGCAACCTTGCCAGTCATCAATTTAAAAACTTCTGTTTTCTCTGTCTCTGCATTTTGTCTACAGTAGCTCATGTGTGCATGTTTTCCGGCCTGTGTGTGTCCGTGTCCGTGTCCGTGTCTCCTCAGTGGGCAGGGACCTCTCATGGCTACCATGAGCTAATGAGCTCCATTTAAATCCAGCCCCCTTCTCATCTTTTTTTTTCCTCGCCCAGTTTCTCTGCCCCTGGGGCCTTTCCCGACTCTGGCCTGGAAACTGTAGCGCTGCAGCAGCCATCTTGGCTCATTAGGAACGAGCTGGAGAACCAACATGCATGTCACCAAGAATCAGTATCAGGCTAATAGAGGGCTGGTGCAGGAATGTGTTTGCTTGTGTTTAGGCGCATGACTAAATATGATATGCAGGCAGCGTGTGCATTTATCTGAGCATTTTTAACACTCTGAAAGCCTGTGTGTTTTTGTGAAGCATGACTAGCTCATCATGATTCATCGTCGAGTGCTACTTTAATGTTGCACCTCAATAGTATAGCTCTCGCTCCTCTTTAGTCTCCTTCCAGTTCCCTCACTTTTCATCCTGACTTTGTTGCACTCGTTTCCAAGAGCGTAACCATCCCAGCCTTTCCCACCGCGTCATCAAAGGCTTCGGTTAGGATTGTGTGCGCGCTGGGTTTTTTTCATTTGCATTTTACACGGGTGGTAACCTCGCCTGAGGCCGAGATGCTGTAGTTTGAGGACCACACACACACACATATACACAAACATGCACACACACATGCACATATCACACACTTGTGCTTCTGTCTTTGTGAGGACTATTATAGGTACACTGGAATACCCAGCCCCTTACTCTAACCCTAACCCTAACCATCCCAGCTAACTCCCTCCCCCTAACCCTAACATAAATTCCAACCAATTCCAATTCCAACCTCAACCTTAAAACCAAGTCTTAACCTAACCCTGAATCAGTCCTTTGCAGTTGTGTGGACAGCCAAAATTTGCTAACGTTCCACAGATGTCCTCACTTTGCTGGTAGAAGGAGCGGTTAAATATCTGCTGATCTCCCGTGTCGTCCATGAGTACTGCATTGCTGTCTGTTTTGAGGAAATCAAGCCTGTATATTAGTCCTCTAGTAAACCATTTAGTGAAACTACTGACTCTAAGAAACAAAATGGGAAGTTTAGAATATCTGGTCTAAAAGTAAAGGATGGCAAACCAATAAATACTTTTTCATTTGCAAGAATTTCAGATATAAAACATTAACAGAAGCAAAATGGACTAACTAAAGTGCTGCAGTCGCTTTTTCCATCCAAAACAAGTATGTCATTTACCGTAAAAGATACTGAGGAAAACAAAGCGGTAAGAGCCATCAAAGATTACTCATGGTTTTAGGACGGCTGACCACATAACCGTAGAGCAATCACACATGTGCCGACAGGGGGTCTCTGATGGGAAGCCAGCAACCTTACAGAAACATTTGAGGAGGGAGCTGTGTGCTGTATATAGTCATCCTAGACGCCTGCAGCGCACGCACACACACACACACACACACACACACACACACACACTAATCATTGCTGTCTACATTACTTCTTTTTTGGGAGGTGAGCTGTCATTAACATGCTCACGTTACTCTTGCGCAAGTCTAAGTTTAAGACACACTCTTACACACGTGTGCAGACAGGTCGTGAACAGTTGTACCTCCAGAGTGCATCTGAGTCATTAAGTTACATACCTGCTTTCAACCCAAAGGCTCTACACACATCTACAGTAAAATGCCAGCCGTTGTGCCGATCTGTGTAACCCATTTTTTTTGTGTTGCTCCTTTTTTTTGTCAGGAATTTTTTTCATTTGCTCCAGTTTACGCAATCAGACAATTGATAAAACATGTGCAAGGGCTGGATCTGGAGTTGCAATAGTATGACAAAGCGGTGTTTCCAGTCAGGAAAAAGACAGAACACTAGGAAGCCCATTGGCGATTTGATCTGGAAGTTTTCCCATTCTGACTGTGGAGGGGAGATGAGGGAAATTAGAGAAAATAAGAAGGTTCAGTTACTTATATAATCAACTGACAAGATGAAAAGTTTTGTACACTCTGAGAGCATTGTGCAATTTATTTCTTTTTTTCTGCAGTAACAATATAATTTTGTAGGATTTCTCCACATTTTTAGGTTATTAGATCATGATTACAAATGTTAGTTTCACATAAAATAGGTGAACATATGAATTAGATATCAAGACAATAGTGATTAAAACTAGAATTTTAATCTCTCGCAGTATTAATCAAAGTAACAATTTTGAACAATATGTCTAACCATGACATATGTATTCAATCATGGCCTGGTGTAGAACAAAGTGGTTTTGAGTGCTCCTATCACAGATTATACAGATTGAGGGGATATTTAAAATATCATAACGCAAAATCTGTGTGAACCCACTAAATGACTTAGTCAAACTATATGTGTGATATGGTGCATGAATGGATATGTCTTTTCTTTTTTTAAACATTATGCATAGATTTCACATTGGGTCTGTTCATTTGTTGCAGTAACACACTGAAAAACTGGTACAGGTTAACCTTAGTGTCCACCACATCCATCATTATCCTTTGAGTGGCATGTAAAACCTGCTCAGGACCCTCTTTACAGCATTGTGAGGCGTGGGCAGAGGCTGGATGCATGTGGATTTACTTCCCATTGGGTTTGAGATTGCAGAGGGAAGTTAAAAAAATAAACAAACGTTGTCTTAAAACTCCAGAAGTAAAGACAGACACAGAAACAGATGTGTTTGTGGCTGTTTCATGGAGCACAGATGTGTCTATATTGTGAATTTATTCAAAATCTACATCTTAGCAAACAGCAGCTTGTTTGTGGCCCAGCTGATTTTCTCCGTTGCGTTCTGCTGGAATAGAGCATGCTCTTTAGAGACTTTGATCTACCTGCTCTGTCTGCTTCCAGCGCACTTTACAGCACACCTCCTCCTCCGCTGCTCCCTTTATGCCATGTCTGACTTAATCAATGTCATTTCTGCTATCAGCGATGCATGCTTGTTGTTCGGTATTCGCTGCTTTGGCTCCTGCGGTATTTCCACACGGAAGGGCTCGAAGCTCCCAGAATATGGCCACATCACCGGTGAAAGATCCCCTGATCTGAATTTTGGTTTCTCAAAATAACCAAAGATTCTACACCCTTTAACGTGATATTGAATTAAAGATCCAACAGATGAGAGAGAGAAAAGACAGGTAACAAAGACAAATGGACTCATCAGATAAAGAACAAGCAGAAGAGCAATGGAGAGAATGACAGAGAAGAGATGCTAAGTTTAGCTACCCCCTCAGGACTCCATTCAGGTTCCCCTGCTCTTTTTCATTGTCCTCTTGTTCTCCCTTTCTTCATCACCTCCTCCTTCTTTCAATTCATCACAAAATAATTAGCTTGCTATAAGTGAAATTAATTCCACTAATTGGTTTAAAGGTATTTTTGGACACTGCCAAGGAAAAAAAAAGGGGTGAAGAAGACAGTGGTGGTGCATGTGTGTGAGTGTGTGCGTTTGAAAATAATGGTGCTATTCAACCAGTCCAGTCACAGCAGGAAGGATGTGACCTCGTCCAGCAGGAAATAAACTTAATGCATTTCTTGCCAGAAAAGACACTGTTGTTAACAGTTTTATTAGGCTCTTCACTGTTAGTATATGTTCAGTAAATTTGCAGTAGACTGCGCCTCTTGAAGCATCTAGAAATTTAAAACATACGCTAATAATTTCATCAAAAACATCCTTGCAATAATAATAAAGACGAGCACAGCTCACCCTTTTGAAAACTTCAAAGCTAAAGCACAGGTACTAAAATAGCTCTCTAAGTGATATTTTTATCTCACCTTTTTTGTTAGTATTTGACAATTTACGGATGCAATAAGGACGGCAAATTAGAACACAAGCGTAGCCTGATATTGCATTTGAAAACAGATCGGTATAAAAGGATTTGAATGACCTCTTGAACTGTGAAATGCAAAATCCTGCAATGTGAAAAGGAAAAACCACAATACAAACGTCTCTCAAAAAAATGTGTTTCTTCAAAGGGTTCACCATGAATTATTTACGTATAACTAAATATAGCTGCTCATACTGCCTTCTATAACACACAGATTCAGAGATTTCAGAAACAAGCATTTGCCAGTAATGGAGCTCTCACTGGTTTCAAAACAGCAAGTCAGGGTGGTTACACTGAGCATCAGAACACATCCCTTCAGAAGCTACAAAGGAAGATTGGCTAGCCAAAGGTGTGTGGATGCTGTTAACGAGAGGAGCAATGTCTGTCTCTCCTGTGTTCCACATCACATCCTGGTCTAGGTGTAGCAGGGTTAACCTCACATCTCACCCAAGTCCGATCTAAGTACCCACACTAGAGAAGGGACTCGATTAGGGCCCATAAAAGTTTCTGAATATGGCCCTTCAGGGGAGGTTCCTGCCATGGAGACACACACCAACAGCTTTGGCCCCATAAAACTGCTATGAGGTTCCTGTAGTGGAAAATGTGTCTTTAGACGCTGAGACTGGTCTGGTCACAGATTCACTTCGACACTGTTTCCTGAAAGATCTGTGGAAGCTTAACCTCAAGACATGCTGTTGATGTGGAAAGGTTGCTGGTGGTGAGAACAGTCAGCTGGTAACACAGTGAGCTTTTATCCAAATCTTCCTTCCTTGAAGCTGTTGCATCAACACTAGAGTTCTGCTACAATGAGTTAGAAATGTCTCAAAATGTCACCCCCTCTTTTTCATTTTATTCCTGTGTTTTATTGCTGTGTGTGTGTTGGAGTCCTGCGCAAAAAGTGATTGGAGTCTATGAGAAATAAGTAAGGAAAATAGAGATTTACTTTTGTGAGTTTAATGAATTTGCTTCTTGTAACCATTCCCTGCTGCCTGACCCCAGAATACACTGACACTCTTACTCACGCTTTTGTACTTCTACATCTCTTTTCATCTCAACGCTCCCTGTCATTATATGTCCAACTGAAGCAGTTTATTCACTCCATCCTTTTTATTTGCTCTTGATGCTTTCTACTCCCTTTTAAGCTCCTTTTCGGTCTGATTCAGTTCAATATTTGCTGCCACTCACACACACAAAGACTAATTATGGTGGGAGGAGAAGAAAGAAGGAGGAAAATAAAAGGGTGAGAGGAAGAGCAGTGGCAAGAGGGAGCGGGGTGAGGAGGAGGGGGAGCGGGGGGGTTGCATCCTGAGGGGTCTTTGGGGTGAATTATTCATCTTACACTGGGACACCTGAGGGCAATCTCACTCTTTGTGCGTCACCCCTTAAAGCAGCAGAGTTTTGTTGTGAGTCAGACCTACCCGAGAGAATATTAACACCTGAGCGTGTGTGTTTGTGCGTATACGTGTGTGTGTGTATGGTGTCCTGCAGGGTACTGTCCCTTAAGCCAATCGTGCACTGCCTACATACGGCGTGCGTCTGAAGTGTGACCTGTGGCTGTCATTCACACAAAGTCAGTAATAAGCTAGGTCAGCCAGCGTTAAACGTCGCTCATGTTGTGAGCCCAGCTCGCATTAACCAGGTGGTAGTGAGCACGTACGTGTGAAGGGCACACAGTGCAACTGTGCACACGGATGGCGAATGCACCGAAATCCCGCTTCTGTTCTCCACACATCTTTCTATTAGGCATCGTCAAACGAATAACAACTATCATCCTCTTTGCCTGTAATACTGTATAATCTGCCATCTCCACTCAGGCGGACCACTCTGACTGTCGACTGGATCAACGGCACTCATTAGCATCAGGCCCGCTGCCAGCCAAATTATTAAACACCTGCATCCAGAAATGTAGTGCTGCTCAGTAAAAAAGAGGAGGGGAAAACAACCATCAGCTCTAGAGAGGCAATAAAACTGTTGAAGTTGTTTCCAGGCATTCAAATGACCTTCCGTCCAGGGCAAATTACGGTGATTCAGTGAGGTCTTGCGCAAATACTTTTGCATGATTCTCTGAATTTGATGCAGAGCAAAGCTGCCGGGCGGTAAACATTGATCCAAATAAAACCTGGGAAACAATTTCCAGGTACACACACAGGTACTGAAAAAGGGCTACTTTCAAGATGATGAGAAGCATTTTGATGTGTCTGTTTTGTGTCTTTTTTGTTTTTTACTTGCTCCATTTTCTCTGCCACTGAACTCAACCTGCTACTGAAATTATCCAAGCAGACTGAAAATAATCCACCGCAGGATAGAGAGTTGGGACAGGAGCTAGAGTGAAAACACAGCATGAAAAAAGAACAATAGTGCAAATAGCCTTGCAGACAATAAATTGATAGTGAGGAGTACTATTAGCATCCCCGATTTATTGCTTATTTGATGTCATGTGAGTTTAAATGGAAGTCTGTAGCCGTCAATAGGAAGAGGTCAAGTGTGTTGGGGTCACAAGAAGAAGTCAAAAAGAGATCAAGATTACTCATTTTCAATGTGGTGAGGTTTTCTCTTAAGCATCTCCTGTAGTCATCAGGTTCCGGTGGTGATCGAAAGCGGAGACAATCAGCTGAAATGAGATTCTCTGCATTGGGGGTCTGGGCCCACGCCTGCGGTGAAGACCTTTCACATCCAGCCCACTGTGGGCTGGAGTGGAGCATCTATCAGTCTGCTGCAGACAGATGCCTTTCTGTGGAGGCGTTCAGACCAGAGACCATACCCCAACTAGCAGCGTTCTCACCCAGGGAGTGGTGGTGGACGCGCATTTGTTACTGGGATGTGGGGATTTCTGCACAATTTAGCTTACTTCCCCTGGTGCTACTGCTATTCACACAGATGGGTATGCTGAGAGATTGATTACTCAATTATCAGGCCAAGAATGCAATTGAGCCATGCAATTTCATTCAGTAGGCTGAATATTGATGACTGACTATGCTCGACAGGAACGCCACAGCGTTGATGGGTTAGCGCAATCTAAATAGCTTGATAGATATTGGTGATTGATACTTTATATTAGAGGAGATGGACTCACCATTCAAGTCACATCCTTTTTCAATGTGCAGTTTCTAAACAAATTTTAAAAGTTTTTCCTGAGATTTAAAATCTAGTTGTCAATTTGAGAGAAAAAAAAATAAAAAATCACCCAGTCAGGTCATTTTTTTTTTTTTTTAAATTTAACTACAAAAATGTCTGCACAGCTTACAAAATTAAATATTAACTAACAATTTTCTTCAAAAACATTGGTCACCTTCCTGTATAAAGCTTCTCCAACCAACCCAGAGCTTGAGTGCCGGCCACTTCAGGTGGACCAGGCAGGCCTGAATGTCACCTTGAGGAAGCTGAGGTGATTTGTAATGCACAGCTGTCTGCCTGCATGAATATTTTTTGATTAGCCCATTGCATATTACATCTGGTTCCCTTTAATAATGTATTCTGCACGTGACTGCAGAAACAACATATTTTAAATGTCCTGATTCCTTACAGTGGTACAGTCACAAGTGCAATGAAGTCCATATGCACTCAGCTATGTGGTAGCTACACATCCATCCATCCATCCATCCATCCATCCATCCACCCATCCATCCTTGCATCCATTTCCTTCCAAGGTCAGGTCCCAGGGGCAGCAGCCTAAGCAGGGAGGCCCAGACATCTTTCTTCCCACCTTTCCTGCATGCTAAACACATGCACGCACACACGTTCCGAAACAATCGAACTGAGTTTTCTTGTAATTAATGCATTAATCAAAGAGTAATGAGCATGGAGTGACTCCACACGGTGCTGATTAACACAGGCAATGGAGGCCAATGGGAAGAACTCTGCAAGAGAAAGGCATCCATGTTGGATTCCTGCAGTGTAACAGAGTGACTGATGGTGTGATTGAGTGTGTGTGGTGGTGTAATATAAGCGGCAACATTGTTGCACAGAAGTAAGTTGTCCTCTTCAGATTGCTGTTTCCCTTTAATTAAATGGGCGTGTGGGTGTGTGTATGTGCCTGCGTGCATGTGTGTTTGTGTGTAATCACAGTGACTTTCTCTTCCCAATTGTGGCTTTAATCCATCAGCTGGCTGTTGTTGCTATGGTGTTTCTCCTGCCACCCAATCAAAGGCGAGCAAGTGAGCACGCTCAGAGAAGACAATAGTGTCATTATCGAAGTCAACACTTAAAAGCACAGAGGCAGTGAAAAGTGACCCTTTGCTTTGTATGGATGATAAAGACAGGAATCAATTTAGGTAACCTTGACAAATTCCCATATATTCATGATGAAAATAAGAGCCCTTTGCAGTGTGCTCTGGTCTGGAATTTCAGTTTTAGCAGACTGGTCAATCTGCAGAAAAAGCCAGGTCTACTGCAGACAGCAGCTGCTTTCTTCTCACTGATCCCAGGAGGGAGCAGCAGGATTTGCTGTGTGTGTGTGTGTGTGTGCGCGTGTGTTTGTGTGTGTGTTTGTGTGTGCGCGTTTTTTGTATTTTTGGGGTGTTTTTTTTTTTTTGAGGGAAGTGGACAGTAAGCAGTAGGATGGGATTTTCTACCATATTGTACTCCCACAGCCCCCCTGTGGTGAGTTCTGACCGTGTGTCAATCTGTTTATTTCTGTTGCAACATAAGCCTTCAGAAGCCATTCAGCCCAGTGCTCCCAATGACCCCAGTGGCAACGAGTGAAGAAACAGCAGGCTCATTTTTCAGGCTTTCTTTACAAACCATCATCTTAAAAATCAATTTCAAAAGTCATGCTCTATACTGTTACATACTGTGGTTGTCATGATGATGATTTAGGACATACCTTCTCACACACACACACAGGGAGGACACAGTGCTGACAACAGAGCAGTGAACATTTTTCCTGTAAGGTCAAATGATGAAGAGCTGGTAAAACATGACATTAATCCTAATCACCTGTTTGACTGCAGCTCAAGGAAGAAAAGGAAGGTTTAAGAAATGCGACAGGGGATGAAGAAGCTGAGCAGTGAAAGGCGAGAAAGATTACGGTAGCTTGTCTGTGTTTGGGATACCACAGGGTGAAACACTGCAGCCCTTCTTCATGTTTTTCTTCACATATTCACACAGACAAAAGGACATGTCTTTCTTATATTTAAAAGAGAATTTTCATGTACAACAGCCACAACAATTCCTTTCCTGACTTTTCACCTGTCCCGATGGGACCGCTGCTGTATAGCTCGGCTCAGATATTCCAGAATGCTGCAGAGTGTCAGCAGAAAAGAGCGAGGAAGAACCTTGTCTCATTTTCTCTGTCTCGCTTTCATAAATGGATTTATTATTTCCAGGTCCGCACCTGTCATCCATGACCGGACAGCCCAGTATTGACTCTGCTGGCAAATTCCTGTTCACGCCGACAGTAAGAGGTCCAAGCCACACAGCATAAAATCCCAAACAGAATAAAACTGCTCCATATATATTTCAGAACTGGGTCAAAACTAGGTGACTTTCTTAATCACTTTCCAAAAAAAATTTACTATAAAATTCAATTTTTTGCCATATACTGCTCAGTGTATTACCTATAACTGCTAGAAAAAAAGGTGAAATCCCAAAGGTCGGCTTCCCCTCTACTGAAACAAAAACAAAGGGGTTGCAGATGATGAGCGCCTCCACAAGCATCGCTACTGCGCATGTCTGTAAACAGCCCCAATTTAAATCCGCCTTGTTTAAAAAACTTTGTCAAACACGAATTCTTCCACGGACGAAAACTGTTGACGCTGTTAGCGGCAACCCGTGCTGTTATGGGAACTTTGTACATGTTTGTTTTTATGTGTTCCTCCTCTGACTCATCCCCTGCAGCCTTTTCAGGCGTTTCACACCTCCCAATTGCAAGTATTTACAAAGAGCGGCCGCGTCTATCGAGTTTCTGTTATCCCGTGCACGAACGTGTGACAGTTCACACATCCCCTTTTTCCACCTTAATTTTCTCCCTCTATTTAATCAGTCATTCCGCTCCTTTCCCTGTGGCCTCTAGCCGCCCTCCATTTCTTTGCCACTCTGTCCATTCCTATCCTGCCGTCATGTATCCTCGTGTGCTTGTGTGTCGCTGTGTACAGTTGCGTGAGCTTATGTCTCGGGCAGTTGTAGGAAGCTTGGGTGATTAACTCTGATGGCCACCAGATGTCTGACTTTGAGGTATGGACTCAACACACACACACTCTCACACACGAGCTCACAAGAGAAGACAGATAAAGGCAGCAGAGAAGCACAAAGCCAAGGTGAGCGACAGCCACAGAGTGAAAGTATAAAAACACCAAAAAGGGAGTGACACACTGAGCAAATGGTGAGCGGAAGCTAATCTGCCAATCCAAATTCTTTGGTTCTACTGAAAAACTAGAAGCTGTGTTTTTGTTCCCCCAATATGGCTGATTTTAAAGATACAGACGCCACATCAGTGAGGACAGATGACTGTCCCGTGTCTTCAGAGGGGTTTTGATGTGACCTGAGATCAAAGCTGTGCTCGGCCAGATGCTTCAGATGTAGTTTCCACTATGGTATTTGTGTGTGTGCGTGCGTGTGTGTGTGTGTGAAAGAGAGATCGAGAGTGGGATCCAGAGACGCCGATTGTGCTGCTGAAAATCTTCATGGGCATACCATCCTCCGCTGTATATATTTAAAATTTCAAACACATAAAGAACACACACAGTCAGGTCAGATACAGTGTTCATAAAACAAAAGTTTTATCTGAGCAACATGGCTGGAATAAATGGAATAAACAGTTATCAAGTCCAGCTAGTTCTAGTCTAAATTTGGCCGATTAGAATAATTTAAGCAGTGGTTTAAGACATAGGTCAAGTGTTTCTGGCAAGAAGTCCAAGTCTGCTCTGACCAGTAGCATAAACACGCTTCAAAAGCCTGAATCATTCCAGGTTTTTTGCAGACTCCCAACACTTTCTTTTCCTGTAAACATCAGGTCCTGAATTCCACATAGGTATTTGTTGTGTTTACACAGCTGAAAGCAGGACAATTTGGTCCTCCTCGTAGTGCCACACAAGTTGCATTTTATTTCAAATTATATGCTTGTTTAATCACCCCGACTCCTACAGCAAATTTCAGCCATATTAAGACACACTCAATTACAGATCCCATGACAACAACCAGAGATCTCATTGTTTCTGCTGGCCCGAGTCAGGAAAAACCCCGAAATGCCTAAAGTTCTCCACCATCTGCACTCCAGGCAGCCCTACTGCGCTGTGACAGCAATATCTGCATCATCCGCACTCTCAACCTGCTGTCACAACAGGCTGTTAGCACCAGCAATAATTAGGATTAGCATAAGTTAAATGTGGGAAATTTTATATTTATTACTTGTCTGGTACATCAAGCTTTTGTTGATGGGAGGAAATTGGTCCAGCTGTAATGTTTTTAGTGGTGGAGGACTATGAAGACAAAAGCTTTGCCTAGAAATCTGGTTGTGTTGATATTTGCATGGATTTTTTGTGACATCATTAAATGCAGTCTCAATCAACTTTACACCCCGGTTTAATGGATACAGACATCGTTATGAAATTTAGCTGAATTCTGATCGTTGAGCGTCACCACTGTGAAACATAAGCTGAAAGAAATCTGGCATAGTTAAGATCAGTGTGGCTCCGCAGAGCTTTCACAGTGCTTATTTGCTGATTTGACAACAATTCTGCTGTACCTGTTGTGCTGTTCCTTTGTAAATTAGGATTGCTAAGGAAGTAATGTACACGTGTGCAAGATAACACGAGGGCTGAACGGGGTGATGTCAGTGTTAATAACCCAACCCTGGTAATTGGCATAGAATATTGATAAAGAGGAAAATGGCCTCAAGCATATCTCTGCTTCGTTAGCAAGCACGGGGGGGAATCAGGGGAGGTGTTCCAATCTAAAGGAGGGACAGTGGAGGACAACAAAGCGACAGGATGGAGAAAACAAGGGAAGATGGAAGGACATGAAAGACGATGATCCCGAAAGCAAGCAAATGTTTTAGGTAGTGATAGTGAGCGAGGTGCCCCTAAAAGGTGCACTCCGTGGCCTCCAAAATCGTTACAACAGCCACACTAACCCTTACAGAGAAGCATCTTCCTCATCTCCCCTCTTCCTTACTGTCTCCAGCCCCAGCAGGAACACAGTGTTTGTTTAACTAGTGTCACCATGGTTACCTGTCTGCAAGAGTGAGATTTTGTCATTGGTAAAAAATTTAACAGACCCTCAATTCAAAGGTAACCTCCAACAGCAGAATGGCTGACATGAATTAGAGATAATGATTATTAGCTTAAATGAGGGAGGCTCGTAAGCTATGCAAATCTTTCTGACTGAGGTTCACTAATGTGGATCGCTGCTCGCTTCATCAGTCCAAACCAAAGATCTGTCACTTCATTCCAGCTTTTGACCGACGGAGCTGAGCCCCTCTAATTTTATACATGCGACACTGGATAGTGCTGTGACAAATTGTCATAAAAGCTGTTTTTAATTGCATAAATGACACAGCATTCCACAAAGTCTGGGTTCGTTTTCCATTAAAACGTAACAATAGTGCATCCCTCCATCCTGCTTTCATCTGCCTGTACATGAGCAGGAGTGTCGTTGGTTGACATGACAACAGACAATGTCGCGCCTCCTGTTTCGGTGACATCACTACAGGCGCCATGCCAATCCCCCAAAAACTATCATATCCTCTCTCTCTCTCTCACACACACACACACACACACACACACACACACACACACACACTTTCTTTTTCTTTTTCTCTCTCTCATACTTATTGATCTGGAATATAAATCACGATGCAAAGAGGAGCTCGTCTAAAGGGTGGAGATGGAGTAAAGGAGTAAAGGAAACCAGTGAGGAGGAGAGGAATAGCCACAGTTATTCCTGCCACACCCATTATTTACCTTCACTCATGTGAAATGGATGAA
>CAAE01014535.1:114232-192260 GCA_000180735.1 Tetraodon nigroviridis | reverse complement strand
ATTAAAACGTAACAATAGTGCATCCCTCCATCGTGCTGTCATCTGCCTGTACATGAGCAGGAGTGTCGTTGGTTGACATGACAACAGACAATGTCGCGCCTCCTGTTTCGGTGACATCACTACAGGCGCCATGCCAATCCCCCAAAAACTATCATATCCTCTCTCTCTCTCACACACACACACACACACACACACACACACTTTCTTTTTCTTTTTCTCTCTCTCAGACTTATTGATCTGGAATATAAATCACGATGCAAAGAGGAGCTCGTCTAAAGGGTGGAGATGGAGTAAAGGAGTAAAGGAAACCAGTGAGGAGGAGAGGAATAGCCACAGTTATTCCTGCCACACCCATTATTTACCTTCACTCAGCTGAAATGGATGAAATGATTTCCAAACCGACTGTAGTATTAACCCCTGACACACTTGCAATCAGTAATGTGAGAGAGAACAACCTTGCATCAGATTTCCGATGTAAAGTCATCTTGTTTGTCAGAAACTCCGTGTCCTACTAAAACTAGTTTAATTACCGTCTGATGGAAGCGCCGTGGGGGCTTCACATTAAAAACAGGGGAGTAATGCCACGCAGTCAAGCAACTCAGTAGTTAAACTAGGATTTTTTTTTAACCCCCTCCTTCTTCTGGAGCTGGACACACACACACACACACACACACACACACACACAGTTGAAGGCGTCCCGTAACAAGCCTGTTTTAGCCATTATGATTCCAGTGTGAAAGTGAGTCTGGTCTTTTGGGAAGTGGACTGATCTCCACACACACAGACACACACACACACACACACCTACACAGACACATATACAGTGTGGTCTGTGGGGAAGTGGTCTGTGGAGCACAAGCATCAAGACTGGCCTAGATAGATAGGATGGCAAGGGATACACACACATACACACAGTTTCTCTTTTCTGATAGACAGTCAAGGACATTCACGTGGCCTATATTGTTCAAGAAGAATAAAGTTGAGATAAGGCGATAAAATATTATGAAGGAAGGCCTTCAGAGAAAAAATAAAGTCTCTAAAACTTCATCCCCTGCAGTCCAGACATGGTGACCTCACCAATTAAAGAGAAGCAACTATTATAGAACAGACCAAAACAGAAGAGATTGGAGGTAAAAACAACAACAGAATAAAAGAGTATATCATAAGGTGCTAAACCTGATGAGGACTCGTTTTAAAATGTAATTAATGTCTGTCTGCCAATTTAGGCAAATAAATGTCAGCATGTATTATTAGGGATCTGCAAGTTTAACAGGAAAAGTCAGCATCTAATGTTACAGAAACCTATGGAGAATGAAGCTGAGGTAGCCTTTTCCTGTCTGGAAGCAGAACCAAGGAAAGCAGCTGAATGTGCTCCCCGCCCGGAGCTACACAAAAGGTGTTTTCTACAGATGATTCTTAGCTGTGAGAAGCGACCTGATAGCTCTCAGCCTGAGACGGCCACACAGAGACAAGCACCAAAGAAAGTGCTCATTCACACACACCAAGAGGCAGAAAACACCAGCTCAGAGGAACAAACGCTCAGAGCCACATCACTCCGCTGGAATCTGTCAGTCCAGGGTGCAGTCACCTTCCAGGGGTGGTGCTCGGCGCTGGGTGTGAGTGCAGGCTGGCGGTGGTAGACAAACTGTAGCGCAGCTATCCATCCATGAGGAGATGCTGATGGAAACACCTCTGTACATTACTTCTGCTCCAAAGCTCCCTTCCTGCGAGTCCTAAGTGCTTGAAAGGTCAAAGTAAAGTTGTGCTGGGCAAACATGTTTGGCAGATTTCCATCAGGGAGTTTTATGTGAACAAAAAAGAGCTGCTGATACGTGACACCGCAAGCGTGAGGCGAGTAAAATCACAGCAGGCATCATCCTCTTTCTCGTCAAGCTCTGGAGTTAGACGTATAAAAGTGGAACGTGCCGACAGGTGGATCTGCTGGTGCACGCACTCGACTGATTGATGAGTGTGCGATCGGTGTGCATGTTAGCGCGAGGATAGGATAGGATAGGATTAGAAGCACTAATAAGGACAGCGACTCCATCCTGCCTGCAGTTCGCATGGTTCAGTCCCACAAGCCCAGCTGGAAGCAGCAGGCTTTTTTACACGTACAGTAAAAAAGAAAAGTGGGGCGTTCAGCAGGATTACAGCATTTCTGTCCAATTACTGGAAATACCTGCGATATGAGTAATTTGTGCCTTTGTTTTGCACACTAGCTCAGCTTATGCCGCAATCCGTGTTGTGTATATTTTGGCATTTTAATACTCTCACAGGTACGTTTCATCGGGTCTGTCTGTCGGATCACGATAAAACAACTGCAGCGATTTCAGAAACGTGCTTTTTGAGTGTCACCAGTGTTCTAGCGGTGCGTCATTAGAGCTTTCTTTAGCCACAAACTGTACCTTCTCTCTTCTCTTCAGCGCATGCCACCCATCTCTGTCCTTCTGGTGTCATTGCTAAGTCATTATTCAGAATCAGCTAGTTGACATTCACTGCTATGACCACTCACAGTTACGCAACCGAGGTGACAGGGGTGCGCACATGGATTGCTATGATGCTTTCCACATACGGAAGGAAGACAAGCCTATAAACTTGGTGTATTTATCTTGCAACCCGAGCTCCCAAATGGAAAAATAAGTGCGGTTTTGCATCATGCTTTTCTGTGGTTACATCTTCTCCAATTGCTCAGGATGGTTACAGCAAAAAGGGGGCAGATGGACTGATTAATTCATGGGGGTGAAGGAAATGCAATCTCACTGAACGACAAACCTTTACATGGCTTGTGATAGAAGGAGGGAGGAGTGAGAGAGAATAGACAATTTGTGGAAGACGGGAAGGGAAAGAAGGACACTTGTGATAGTGACAGAAGGGGAGAATGCATGGCCATGTGTGAATAACATAGCGCTCTCTACTTTCATCTGTTTGCAAGTTCTTTGATACACATGCACATTCAGACAGTAGCCTGGAATAATAATATTATTATTGTTATTTATAATATAGTATTGAAAACAACACTACCAAATATGATTTCTGCCCAGTCTAATGAGCTTTTTAATGCACTAGATCTGAGTTCAAGAGGGCTTCATTAATATTAATGATATGTGAATAATATAAACTGCCTTGCACATACTAACAAATACTACTGCTGACGGCTGGTATTATATAGTTATTCACTCTTATTGAGAAAATACCATCCTCATTGTGTTGTATATTCATGAAATTTTTAAAAACCTTACATAGAAACGCTAGAAAGGCTGTACAAGACATTAAAGCACTAACCCTAATTGAAATGACATCCATTTCTGAACCAGCTTGAGTTTGGATGTGATAATAGATAATTATGTTTTCAGACTTTGAAAAGCAATTCCAGTTGTGTTGCTGTAAGGTCACAGCAGTAATTAAAAATAATCTCTAGCAAAAATGAATTTAACAATTTGAAACTGATATGCAGAATAATACCAGAGGACTTTAGGGCTAGAAAGAGGGGTGAGAGCATGAAAGAGGGTGCTACAGGTGGAGAATCAATATTTTCTTTGGTGGAAGGATCAATAGGGTGTGTGTGTTTGTGGGGGCGTGCATGCATGCGCAGAGATATGCATCATAAGCACATGTCCAAAGTGAACGTATTGGAGACACACTCAAAGGCAGAGGCAGCCAAGCAAGAACAATACGTCAGGGCAGGTGGTCAATCGCCACAACATTCTGTCTCTCTTTCACCCTCTCTCTCTCTCCCTCTCTCTCTCTCTCTCTCTCTCAAAAAAAAAAACACCAGAGGCTTAAGTAAGACAGAGTCACTGATAATCCTCCCTTTCTTCTTTCCCCTTCATTTCTCCCTCTCCATCTTACCAGCCATCCCTCTGTTCATTCCACCACTGTGTTCTTTCACTCCTCTCATACAGGTCAGTATTTTCTGTCTCCATTTGCACCTCTCTGTCCCTGCACTTCCATTGATCGCTGCTCTCCACGCCTCCCCGCTGTCTGCGCCTCTCCCATCATACTTACCTGCCTCCTTTAAACAACATCCTATTCTGCTTTCGTAGTTCACCTTCAATCTACCTCTCCACCCTCTCTCCTGGTGTCTTATGTGTCTCTCAGGGGGCATTTTACACTAAGAGCAGCCACTCTTAAGTAGCATCCTTAAGTGGTGGTTACGACACAGCCCACTGGTATAAAGTTGATAAACTTGGCACTGACACTCGAAGCACACAATGTCTCCTCCATAGGAAGCAGGCTCAAGCTTCAAGGTTTAAACTTCCTGAAAAACAAAAGCGCAAAAGCTATAATTTTTGTATCGTCTGCATCATCTCGCAAACGCAAAGGAGTCTTCCTGTGAGCTTGGAGTGTAGCTGCGCTCGCTGAAGAGACCAACGCTAAAATGTGACGTGCGTTTTGAGTTGGCGTCAGTGAAATCTGTGAATACATCGGGTCGTTAGCGTGAAGTGATTGGGCACTTTGCCAGCCCTCCACTGCGACCATTGTAAACCAATTAATATCATTAAGGAGAGTATTGGGCCTCTGCTATAATGCCTAGTGGGAAAGGCACTGATTACACTGCTATAATGCGTGTGGGTGTGTGTGTGTGTGTGTGTGTGTGCATGCATGCATGCGTGTGTTTTTCGGGTGTGCTGAACATCTCATAAAGAAATATCTGTGATTTGGTTTTCACCCATTTGTGTGTCTGAACAGCATCACTGTTTAATCATTTGTTTGATTATTTAGATGAGCTATAATTGATTCGTGCGATGAACATGAGCTCTCGGTGCAGTCATGCATAATATCAACTCTGTTAGCATCACTGAGCAGCGGTAAAGATGGGAAAATAACTGATAACAGCGAGCAGATCTGATACCAGTGGTGTTGATATTTCAAACCGGAACATAAAGTGTGTTTTTCTTTTTTGTATGTGCAAGTATGACATTTGCCTCAGTGCTCCCAACAGAATTTAGATTTTTTTTTTCAGCATTTGTCATCATGTTTCGTTTCCAGATAACTCAGCAGTTGATAAATAAGCAAAAGTAGCATAAATCTGTTTAACATGTGCAAGAGAGTGAGAATGCTTGTTTAAAAGAGAGATGTTTCACAAAATACACGAGCAGCATCGGAATTACTAAAGATAAGCATCATGTGGAGAATCACTGGCACTGAAGTCTCTTTTTGTAACTCTTCAACTGTCATGAAAGTGTCAATATAGCGGTGATAAATGAGCTGTCCGTGGTTCTGAAACCACCACCCACGCATGTCGGCTTCGGGTTCATGGGATGCAAAGTTAGCTGGGGTCAGAGTTATTTAAAATACACTGCTGGGGGGAAAAAGAAAAAAGAAACTCTTTCTGATCTGTGAAGCTTGTCTGCAGTATTCCTGCCACAGTGGTCGTGTTTCTATGTATTTAATCACTTTCTGTAGATTTATGATTCCGTGACCTTTAAATTCCTTTTGCTTGACACACCCCTCAGCAAACATCCTGCTTGCATTGGCTGGGAATTTCTTTCCATAAAGAAGTGCGTTTAAAACATCCAATTTTTGTTTCCGAGAGACAAAAATAACATCACAAATAATGCAAATTAATATATACGCGATAACACTGATTTAAAAATTCGGTCATCTTTTAAATCTGATGCCAACACCGTATTAGTTTTTAACTGATAGTTAGTGTACCTCTGCCACACACACTCCCAGCCACCCTCCTCTCATACCCTGTTGCTATGGAACCTGTCGCCAAGGCAGCGCGGTATGTGGTTGGGATAGAAGTGGTGGACGACGACGACGACGACAACGATGATGATGATGCTCACGGTGATAATAGCTGTGATCGGATAAATAACCCCCCTCGCCCGAATTACCAGGTCCGGCTGGCCGCAAACCACTGTGCATCGCTGGGCTTCTCTCTCTCTGCAACGTGGGTGGAAGGAGAGAAGCGACGCGTAATACTGCGCAATGCAAACACACCATTTGCTCGCTGCAAAATCTGTGCGGGTTTCGTTCGGGGTGGGGGGGTTGCTTTGGGTTCAAGTTGTCATGTCGTTCACAAGTCGTCACACTGAACTCAGTCCATCTTTTTGTGCGGGCCATATCGTTGTTGTCCACCAAACTGCCGAAAAATAACCTATTTCGGAGTCCTGCGGGCCCTCCTGCAGCCACCTGTCATCTCTGCGCGGCTTCGCTGTTAAGGAGCTCTACAAGATGCCGAGAGTAAACCGTGACAAATAACACTATTGATTATAGAAGAAAGGGGGATCGATGGCGATCAAGTGCGCGTGTCTCAATTTACCTCTATCATGGTGTTGATTATTGATATTAAACCAACAGAACAGTGCGCGCAGTTTATTTGCCAAAGCGTTTATTAATCAGGTGATGTGCACGGACACTTTTGCTGTAATAATCCTCAGGGAAGGCGGGGGGGTGCTGTGTGTGCTGTGTCGAGGTGTCCACGGGCCGTGCGTAATGGCACAGTTCCTGACGCGCAGCGCTGTCAAACAAGTGTGGGCAACACCGAGGGAGGAAACGGCCTCGGCCATATTCCTCCGCGGCTCTACCTGCAGCCGCGTTGTGTGATTACTGCACAAGTTCACTTGCAGCACCAACTGCCCGTGGGTGGGTGTGGGGGGTGGGTTGTTCCAACAAATCACGGAGGGAAAGTGGAGGAAAAGGTGCCGCATCTGTCAAACTGTTGAAAACGAGGAGATCTAACACCCCTCCGCATCCCCTCTCTCACATCTTCCTCCACCTCCTCTTTTCCCATCCCCATTTTCAGACCGTTCCCCCCCCCACCCCCGCTCTCTCCCTCCCACCTACCACCCCCGTCCCCCTCTCATGCAGAGTTGAAAGATGTTTTCCAGATATTTGTAAAAAAAAGGACCACGTACCTTGATGGTTCTCAAGGGTGTCCTCCGGGATGTACATGTTTTTGCTTTCATTTACCATAAATATAGTCCGGCGTTATCCCTACGGCTGAATGGAACAAGCTGGAGCGAAGGAGGGAAAAGAAGAAGGAAAAAAGGTCCCACAAATAAAAAAAAAAAATTAAAGGAGGGGGGCAAGATGAAGAACTGTCTGACGCGGACAGTCTTTAGGTATTCCGTTACTCTTAATTACGGGGAGGGTTTCTGCCGATGGAGCGAATATTACCTAATCCCCATGATGGAGGTGAAGGCGGAAAAAAAGAGAAAGCTTTCGGCGGAACCGGTTGGGAAAACGCACCGGTGCATCTCTCGGTACATCCGGGCCCTAGGCGAGAAACATGAGACCAGCACCGCGTTCAATTCAATTCACACCTCAGTCGCTCCGTCTCTCTCTCTCGCTTTCCCTCTCCTCCTTCAGTCTCTCCTGTCGGTTCTTCAAATGTGAATTTCTGAAAAGCTCTCCAAGCTCGGGCGCTGTCAGTGGCGGTCGCGATGGAAGTGCGCAAAATACGCATTCGTGCGCATCTTCAGCAGCGTGTCAAAATGTGAGAGGATGAAGAAGAGGAGGTGGAGGGAGAGAAGGGGGAGGAAGAGGAGAGGAGAAATTTTAGGAAATGGAAAGAGTGCAAATATTCCATCACGGGTAGCAGGGGGTTAAATCTCCCAGTGGGTTGTCGGTTATTCCACGTATCTATATCAGTCCCCCCTCAGAAGGAGAAGCCAGGCTTTCCGAGCTGATCAAGAGCGGGTTAGGCTGTCCTGAATCCCGCTGATCGCGGTCCGGTGCTGCCGTCAGTCATCAGTCTGGGCTCCTGTCTCACTCCGCCGCTCCGTCTGCCGCTCGGGAGTTGGAGCTCGGTCTTCGCTGCCTCTGCTGCCCCTGCAGCTCTGCAGTCCTGCCGAGAGAGAGGGCGAGCGAGGGGGAGAGGTAGCCCCCTCCCTCCCACTGCATGTAGACACTTTGACTGTTTCCCAGATGTGTGTGATGTGTGTGTGTGTGTGTGTGTATGCGCGCGCACAAGCGCCACAGAGAATCAAGAAGGTAGACTCGCGCAGGCAAGAGGGCAGAACCGGTAACCAGATGATGATGATGATGATGATGATGGTAATGATGAAGACAAGATCATGTTGATACCACGTGTGTGGGGGGGTGGGAAGAGGAAAGGATGGGTTGCATCCCTTTCTCTCAGAAATGCTGGTGATGTATAGAGACACCGTAGAGAGATCCATGTCTGCGTCTGTTCCTGCCTCCACGCATTTTAGACTTGCTCAGGGGGAAACCAGCTCTGATCGAAGAAGCTGTCCAACTTCTGGTTTAAAGTCTGCTGCTCAAGCTTATTGGGAAGCCCGCGTGTTGTCGTCTTCCCCCCTGTGGTTTTTACACCATGCTGGAGCCGATAGCCCTCTGATGCTATGTAAACACCCACCGGACCTCAAGCACACAATGCAAGGCCGTATCAGCTCCGCAGAGGGCTTTTGATAATTGAATTATGTTGTTTTCCTCAAAGTACACTTCCATTGTTGTTCTTTGTGGTGCAGACCACGTTTGTCTTGACCCCTAGTGCAAACAAAATCATTTTCTGACCTAGTTTTCTTACCTAATGCAACAATTAAATAAAGCTCATTTGGGACAAAAACGCCAGAGACAACATCAGCTCTCCACTAAAGATGAAGATGAGTGAAGCCAACCACTCTCTTCTTCAGTGGGGCTGTTTTCCTAAATGTTTTTCACGCAGCTTGATATGATAAATGCCTTAGTAATTTCAGTCATCCAAGCAGTTCCCATCTTTTTATAGCTCTACAAAAGACATATTCTGTCCCATTTTTAGACAACAAAGGTGTGAAATAGGGTGACGGCGTCTCACAATCCAGAACAGTTGCTCTCGTGATGGATTGAAACTAAAGGGAACCATTGTCAGGTTCTAATTACGGCACCGACCATCCCATATGATTGGAGTTGACACTGAATGTGAACTTCATAATCTGCAGGCCTCATGTCAGCCTCACCGCAGGCTGTAATCAGGAGGTGAATCTGATGACTCAACCCAGCCTGCATTCATTTGTTCACCTCCCACAATCTTGTAATAGATTAAAGCTTTTTGTCTACATGTGTCACTGCAAACATAGTAAAGACAGCGAGACAGCTGATTAATGATTCCATTGATGACAACTGACAGTCCTTTTTGGAACTAGATGACTTGCCAAGAGGGATTGTTAAAGATCCATTTTTCATGAAAAGAGACCATGCGACCGACAGAGATAATGCTAAATCAAAAATGCAGATGAAATGATGCATTAAAGACATGAAGTGAAGATGCAGCACACTTTGGGATGTTCAGTAGCAGCAGAAGCAGAAGAATTAAGCACTGGAAAATGTAACTCCTCCAGCAAATCACTGAAATTACACTCGAGTGTTGTACTTGATTAAATCTGTTTTCTTACAGCAAATTACTGCCTTATGGTGATAGTCGATGAGATGGACCTCGAGTGGTGTAAGAGCCATCTCGCTCGCACTTTTTATGCCTGATCTGCCCGTGTGTGATTACACTGGCCAGCGAATGGAAGGAGGGACAAAGGAAGGGGCTGCACATGAGGAAGGAGGGATGGAGGGCAGGTCATGGGAACAGACAGTTCTGCCCAGGGGATGTGCAAATGCATGGACTTGCATACACAACTGTTCCATGTAATCCAGCCCACAAACGAAGCATCTCTTCTATTTATGACTGTTCTATATTTGCTGTCCGCGACCCCTTTATATGTGTGTGACGTGTGTGACTCTGGTCTCTGGGAATCTCTGACAGACAAACACTTTCAAATGGATCCCATGTGGGAAACCAGCAGTCTGCTGGTTGGTCAAAGGGGAATCCCCTCTTTAAGCAGGGATTTACTGTATTTATCTCCAGCTGGACCACTGTGGGTGTATTGAAAGTTATATTCAAACTAAACGCGAACAACAAGTTTTCTATTAGGATTCGAATATGAAATATAATTATTTCTACGACAAATGCAAAACTATCTAAGAAGTTTAAATCAACTTGAAATCTCTGTAGCTTCTATTTTAGATTGTTTCACACGAGTCCTTGCGTAATATGCTGCTTTAAACAAAGCTGACTCACTATTTTGATGAAGAAACCTCATTCGATATCCTGGTATGGAGGGGAGTGACAGTGGAATTTACCAGTTCTGGCTCAAGGGTTTAAAAGTAACGCATCTCATCTCTCTTTGCAGAAAAACTGAAATTAAGATATGCACATGTATTTTTTTAATCAGCTAAGGTAAACATGCATATTGGACAGGCTGCATAATAGCTGGAGGAGCACAAGTGAAAATGGATAATTTTTTGGTATTAAAACAATAACATTGAAAAGAAATGTGCAGGAGGAGCTGAAAGTACCCGAGGATACGTTTTGCCCACTCCTCCCCAATGCAAAGAAAAACAAAAGAGCAAGCAAAAACATAGCAATACAAATGAAATATAATGTTTCTCTTTGAGGATAAAAATCAAAGTAAACCAAAACACCAGTTATTAAATTGGGTGTTCAAAGTGTGGAATTTACAGAAATGTTTCTACCTGGAGCAAAAATAAACCCATTTGGAAAATTTAGATCCAGATGGGCTATCTTTAACATTCACAGTGTTCCTTTACTTGATGGCAGGAATAAACAGATCTGAAAGTCCTGATGTTCTGTGCTTGAGTATTACATTTTTGAAAGACATGTCACGTTTTTGAACCCTGGCACATTTTACTAATTGCAGCAAAAACATTTTGTAAGAATCCAAGAATTTGTTTCTATATAATCCTGCAGGTACAGTTGCATTGTTGGAGGTGAAAAAAGGAAAGTTCGAGTAGCGAATCCATGTACACTTCAACGCACAGTTATTCAGTATTTTTTAACAAAAATTTGCCAAGTCCCTTCCAAACTCTAAGCCTCATTAGCTGCAGAACGGACTCCACAGAAAAAACATCCGTTTTAAATGGTCCTAGAGCGCCATCTTGTGTATTTAATAGGTAATGCTACCCCGGCTCTTAAACGCTAAAATCATATGCAGACAAATAGGTATGAGGCAGAGGTAGAAAAAGACAATAAAAAGGAACAGATAAGTTTAAAAAAAAATACATTTTAAGGGCACACTCCTTCCAAGCCACCGTTGTGCAGTAAAGTTAAATGTTGTACCTCGTAGAATTAGGTTCACGGGTCGATTTTTCCAACTCGATTAATGAGTTGAATCCTTAAAGTCTGTGGTGCAACTACTCATGTCTGGTTGTTTACAATCTCTGGCTAAACATGGCCGTTGGTTACTTCATGGCAGTTAAATCTCGATTAATTTTAATTTACAAGTGTTAATTTTAAATTCCATTTTATACAAACAATACTGTTAATTTCATTGTTTTACATTTTATCGCTGGTTTTGTATAAAAAAGAGATACATTTTATCTTTATATGATTGGTTCGCTGCTAAATCGGGGTAGTGGGATAACTTCGTAGCAAACAATGACAGCGAGTTCAGCTGGTAGCAGTAGCAGCATGTCCGTCAAAGGGCTCGACATAAGTCTATCTGCCCTACAACGACAAGATCCTTACATCAAAAACATTGTTGATGTGGCCAGTCAAGTCGCTTTGTATACATTCAACAGCAGGTCTAATGAATGGGTAAGACCGGGTTCTTTCTGATTAAGTAAGGTTGTGCTACTTTAGCTTAGCTTCACTGTCATGTTAATGTCATTAATAATGAAGACAGTAAACAAGTCACCTTGTACTTTAGTATTTTGCTTTAGAATCTAAAATACAAATATGTGTAGTTACTTTTGGTTTACACCAAAGTTCACCGTTGTTATCTTTAAAAACGCAAACGTTGATATACAGTTACTTCTCATTTTGGATCACTCTACTTTGCATGTCTTTTTAGGAGAAGACTGAAGTTGAAGGTGCGCTTTTTGTGTACACCAGGTAAATGAGTTTGCCTTTGTTTATAAAATAAGTGTTAATCAAAAGTACTAAGTGCAGGGGTGAACAACCTCCCTGTGTGTTTTGCCTGCTCTGCCCCCAGATTGGCATCTCCCAGACACGGTTTCACCATTATGAACAGACTCAGCATGGAGAACCTGACCGAGCCAATCACCAAAGACCTGGACTTCCAGCTCCAGCACCCTTTTCTGCTTTACCGGAATGCACGGTGTAAGGAAAGTTGTGTTTTCTGCAAAGCTTTGCCATTTGCGTGGGCAGAGGTTTCATATGTAAGCCGTGTGTTGCAGTGGTAATTGTAGGACTTGCACATGGTCCTGCCAGTGTTTGATAGTTTAGTCGCCTTTTCTTTTGTCAGTCAGTATCTTCAAACATTAGACAGGTGAGAATTTGTCTAATATGTTAATCCCAAATTCCTGATATCTATGGGGTTCCAGCCTGTAAATTTTAATTCTGGTATCTCTATTGCAAGTGGTGGACACTTTTCTGTTGCAAGGACTGGTCATGTTCAAAAGAATCACCTTAAATATGCCAGCGACAATATGGCAGCAAAATACTGGATGGCAGCTGTGTTTTGTCACTGGAGGGAAGTTTGAAAACAGAATAATAGCCTGATAAAATGGCCAATGTGAGTAGAATACTGTTCATTTGACTGATTTCCAAAAAAGGAGGCGAGGTGACTGCCAGCCTGTCTGCCTCTGGGACCTCACAGGGACGTGGAAGAGTGTGCCTGTGGGAGAGGAGTCTGACAGCACTACAAACCCAGCCGACTGAGATTAGATTTAGCCCAACGGTTACTGATAATATAAACATGCACTCTCTCAGGAACTGCTGACACACTCTGATCTCTCCCCTTCTCCCCTGGCTTTGAGACCCTCCATCAACTACAGAGGCTTAATCGAATGTCTGCGTTAAGATGCTGTCTTCTTTGATCATTGCTGTAACAGTCCCCATTCATAGGCAGATCATATTTTTTACACAGTGTTTAAAAGCTGCCAGTACCCGTTACTGATCATCTCTGATATTACATGACTTGCAAATGGAAAGATATTTACATTGTTATGCAGCCTTTGAAAAGAAACATCAAATATGTGATATTAGTGTATAAATAAGGGGTAGATGGAAGTGATTTCATGAGTTTGTGTAGGTTCTCAGTCATCCAGGTCATAGTTATCCAAGAGCAGCGTTTTCTTTTTCAAAAGAAAACTTAAACAAGTCCAGATGAACACAAAGTCTACTCCTGGATAATTTCATGAGATTAGGATTAGAGGTATGTTTACCTAAATACAATAGCAGTCTTTATCAGTTCATGTGAAGATTGACAAATGAAAGTCTTATCCAGCTGGTCACCCAGACACCACATTTTAACCAGACCTTTTTTAGTTTTTCTGTTTCTACATGTGGGGGGAAACTGATTGAAAGGTGCTGACGCGTCACCATGCCCAACTATGGCATGAGGGAGTTATTGATTGTGTTGAGCACATGATCGCATGGGTGGTCTGCAAGGAGCTCTTCCAGGAAGCTCTTTGTATAAACAGGAATGCTTCTTAGTTTGGAAATCTTTTTTCCTTTCAGTTGTTCACATTTGATCTGAGCAGACTTGAGACTGCTGGTAACGCTGGCAGGCCCCGCTGTGTCGTGACCTCTGTGCGCAAGAGTCGTGGAATCTTATCTTTAGACAAACATGTAGCTCTCAGTGCTGCTGTTAACTTCCTGGAATGGCAATTGGCACAAAGTGGCATCCTAGGCTAAAAATAAACTGTGGAGATATACCCCAGAACAGGACCAGTTTCAGAGAGGCCTGCTTCTTCTGATAAATGGTGACGTAAAGAGCCCATTAAAACTCTTTATGATGTCAAGAACTTATCTCAGATTGCTATCCCTCTGAAACCCTTTAATTAAAAAAAAAATTCACATAAACAGTTAAGTTACAGTATTCTCCAAGTACATGTCCAGTAGAGCTATGTAAAGATGCAAGTTAAGTTTATTTTTTTAGTATAACCGTTTTACTTTTAAAGAAAATGTCTGGGGAATGGCATTTTAACACACGACCTGCAGTGTATCAGGTGTAGGGACAGTCTTACCTCCAGGTTGGATGTATGTGTATCCAAGGTCTCTCTCTGATACCAGCGAGCCCTTAAACCGGACCTCCGATTCCTCCTCCAGCCTCTCGTGTTTAGGTTTCCTTAGAAACAGGCCTCTCAACATGACTCCGTCGTTCCCTCAGAGTTCCTCGGTGTATACCTTGGGTCGTATCTTTCAAGATTCTTTTCTCCTCTGAAGCAAAAATGCACTAATATTCTAACAAACACTAAAAATCCTTACAGCTGGGACACATAAGCCGCTGAGTTACGTGAACATGCGCGCACCAGGAGGAAAATGAGGAGATGTAATATCAGCAGAAATCTGCTCTCCGGAGTGTTTCAGTTGCTTTGAATCTTAATATTTACTCCTGCTGCGATGTCGTGAATTCTGTTCTTACAAACAAAGGAAGTTCTTTTTTTGGAAACACTAATTCCAATCATGGTTGCGTGTTACTGTTAGAACACCTATGACTAACTGTTAGAATCCCAAAAATCCGGCTACAGCAGCACTGCTTTTTCTCATCAGCTCATTCCCGGGTCAGTGTTTGATAGTTAGGATGTGAGGAAGTCGTTCTTAGTTCTTGTAAGGATAAATGTCATATTGCTCCAATTTAACCGTTTAAACACGATATAGCAAAACACAAAATCCAGTTCCAATTGGTGTGCTGCCAGATGTTTGAGAAAAGACGCGTCCCACTCCGGACTCAGGTCTGTAAAATGAAACTTGCTGTTTAGAAGGAATCACGTGTGCTTTCAGCAGATTGGGTCTGATGTTTACAGTCTCCGGTACTCACTTAAAGAGTAAAGTTGTGCCGTTGTACAAAAAAGAAAGAAAGAAAGAAAAATCCCACGTTCCAGTTGGTGTTGCTGAGCTGCTTTTGTCCGTGGGAGATCCAAATAAAGTTCCCTTCCGGTTTCATTGATGAAAAGCTCTGCTGCGTCTTTGGATGCAGACGTTCCGCCACGGCAGTGGCGACTGGACTGGCTGTATTGTGTGTTCACCCTAAAAGCTTAACCTTGTGACCACAGCCACTTTTTTTGGTGGTAGTACTCTCTCTCTCCTTTTCCCTCTCCCTTTCTCTCCCCCTCTCCGGCTGGTTTGTTTTTTCTCTGGTGTTTGTGTATCGGTCTACATGAGTTCTGTTGTCTATCATTTCCCTTCAGCACAGGGTGTGCTGATCGGCCCCGACACACTCGTCGGTGGTCAGTCTAACACACACCGGACTTGCAGCTCCTTTCCATCCCTCGCGCTCCGTCGCTCTCCCTCTTCTGCCAGGCTGTGCGGTGTGGTGGTGGCCCGGGGCAGTAAGTGGCTGCGGCTCTGCTGGCCTCTCCCCCCGTGGCCGGTTTGGGCCGGGGCTTTTTCCCAGGCTCAAGGAGCCGTCTTTTCCCCTGGTCCACGCTGACCTCAGTGGTTTGTCCAACCTCTTAGCTAAGTGTCTGTATTTTTAATCGTGTCTGTGTGGGAATGTGTCTTGGATAACTGTGGCAGTAGACTTCTGCATCACCTAACCTTTGTCTTACTTTGTCTCCGATTCTTAGTTGTTGTTTTTTGTTTTTAAGTTAAATTGATTTGATCAGGTTTCCCTTTTTTTCAACACTTTGCCTGTTTTTCATTTTAAGCTACTAACTTTTCTTCAGCTTCACCTAGAAGGTAAGATGTTGTGAGTTGGGTTGATTTAAGATTAACTTTAATCTTATTCTTCGTCACAGTAGCTTCTCAGTTTTTGGCAATTTGATTCTTTACCTATATTTTCTCAGCTTTCCTTTAACTTCATTTTAGGCACATCATTTGCTTCTTTTTGGATTTAAAAAAGTATAAAGTATAAATGGTAAATTACTTCTGACTTGAGGCTTACTCTGTGAAGCGTGGAGTAAACTCACTCAGGGTTTGCTGTTGGGTAAAGCAGCACATGAGCAGCCCTTCAGACCTAAGTGGCTATTAGTACTAACGTTTCCTTGTTGCTCATTTGCTTCCTTCTGAAAGTCCTGGCTCAGTTGGGTGTTGCCATGGTTAAATGTCTTTGGGAAATGACGTCTTATTATTATTCAAAACAGGCGGAGCTATTAATAGTTTATTTGTCTGGCCGGCCTGCGTTGTACATAGCTGAGGTGTATAAATGGTCTTGGTATTATTTAATTTTAAAGGTTTAGTGGGTCCTAAATCTCATTTTGCTGTCTGCTGACCTTACAAAGTTTAACAGGCATTTTTGTGATCTTTCCTATTTGTCGGTCCTTATCAAAGACATTGTGTTTTTCCACTTTCTTTGTCTGCCCTCTCTCTCACTCTCTCCTTTATTGGGTTCTCTTTCCGGCCCCTCCAGTTGCTATCCATGGGATTTGGTTCTATGATAAGGAGGACTGCCAGCGCATCACCCAGAGAATGAAGACGTGAGTGCTTACTTTGAGAATGACAACTATCGGTTCACAAAACTTGTCGTCCACTTGATTACGATCTTTCATGCCTGTTTTGTGAACTGACCCTGCCTGTGCACACTCGTGTGTGTGTGTGTGTGTGTGTGTGTGTGTGTGTGTGTGTGTGTGTGTGTAGTCTGACCGAACAGGAGCAGACCCGGGCCCAGTCCCAGGTCCAATGCTTGTCACCAGAGAGTGGAGGGAGTGAGACAAAGATGGTGGATATCATTGAAATGTTGACCAACGCACGGTCAGATTATGAAAAGGTCAGACTTTAGACAGCAAGAAATGATGCTTTTTGTGGAAACATCACACTTTCTTTGATATGTATTCTACTATATTAAATCCCTAGCAGAAACCTTTGTTTTCCAAGGAGTATTTCCCTCGTGAGCTTCTTTCTCTGTCTCTGTCCCCTCTGCAGGCTCAGTCGACACCAGAGCCAAAGGAGATTCGAGGCAGCAGTGTTCTGAGTAGGAACCCCAACCTGATCAAGCCAATACCTGTCAAACCAAACGCTCAGGTACAACACCACAGCAAAGCCATGAAGCACTGGATTTTAATATTACGTTCACAGTCCATTTCCTTTTGGCTCCGTTACCAGGACAGTGACTACGCTAAACCCAGAGGTCTCTCTGTGGCCACACTTTTTGGTTTCCAGAAGGATCACCAGTCATCCAAACCTGAGCCTGTGTCTCCTCTGGCCACCCCTCTGGAGACATCGTCACCGGGACTTGTTCGCCCACCTGTAGCTCGTACGCTGACTTATGAGGATGCTTCAAATACAGACAGAAGTGTGATCCCGACAGGAGGAAGTGTCCCTGTGGCTGGCTCCCCAGGTGAACTTGGTGGAACTGTGGCGGGTCCCAGTGTCACTCAGCATCAGCCAGATGAAGAGCAGCCACAGCAGCACTGTCCAGCCTTCCGGAAGCTCCTGCAGGGCCAGAGAGGCGTCGGTGGAGGCGTAGGAGTGCTTCAGACTGTGTCCGAGTCCCCAGAGAACAGGCTGTGTGACAATGGGGTTCCCCTGGAGCATCACCACCCATTCCCATTTCCCCCCTCATCACCAGCATCACCACCATCATCACCAGACAGCACAGCAGCAGAGACCTGACCCCTAGAGAGGCTTTCCAAAGCCAGCCCATTCTTCCCTCCTCATCCTCTCTCAACCTGGCGACCCCGCTGTGTTGCTCCATTCAGCAGAACGTCGTCTGCCGGCCCGTAACGCTCACTTCAGTGCCGTGTTCTCACTTTCGGGCACAGCAAAGTCACCAGTCATGCTTGGAACATTCCAGACCTCAAACAGAGTCGCTGCACAATCAGTCAGCTTCAGCTATCCAGGGTAAAGGTGCAAGCTCTTAGCAACCATAACAGTTTGACGCACTTCATTTGTCTCATTTTATCTGCTGTCTGCCACGTTAATCTTTGTGTTGATGCTACAGGTCTGGTTTTTTGTCTGGTCAGGTTGGTCCTCGCAGATACCCAGTGTTGTGTCACCTCATGAGCTCCTACGGAAGCTGCAACTAGTCCAGAATGAGCAAAGAATAGCGACCAACGAGCCCCCTCGGCCATGTCCAGGACTGGCCCCTCGATTTCTGGGCCCTACTCAGGCTCCTGCTGAAGGCCCCGCTCCAGATCTGAGCACCACTGCAATTAAAAAGGCAGCAGTGCAGATTCCAGTAAGCACTGCTAACATTCTTAATATTCCTTTTTGATTTGTCAGGGTTTCTTTTTTTGTGAAGACAAAGGAGAAACCGTTAAAGGGTCCCGATGTCTCCCCAGGTGACGTCTCCCCAGACGGTAGCCGCCACTGTCAGCCCAAGCCTGCTTCTCTCTCCTCTTGTGTTTACTCAAGCAAACACCTGCCCTAGGTCAGCGGGAGAGGCCACCAAGCATTCCCTTCTTCTCTCCAAACTCCCACTGCAGCCAGAGGTCCCGGTTCTGTCCAGGAACCAGCTCCAAGCCACGCTGCTCACTCTGATCAAGGTAGACCCACGTTTCTGGAACCAGTGTGGCGTGAAGATCAGCCTGCAGATGCATTTTAACAGATGCGTGCGTGTGTGTTTCAGAGTGACAGCTCCTTCCTAGACACCATCTACGAGGCCTACATCAGCCGATTTTCCAACGGCACCAGCAGCAAGTACTGATTTCCCATCACACGCACTGCTCACATCTCTGCAGGGAGGCACCCCCTCACCTTAGAACCGACATTCCAGTCCTGACCTTAGATCTTTTAGGGCCATTGTCTCGAAACCACACAGTTCAACACCAGCAGCTCTATGGGCACGAATCAACAAGTCTTCCTCTTTTCCCCTGGGATTTGTCTACCTTTACAAAAGAGAGAGGAAAGTCACCCCAATTCTTTTTTAGACTTTTCTAGTTTGCTTACAAGTAAAATTTTATGCATTTTATCTCAATCTGATTGTTAAGATATTTTGAAGTGGAACTGTCATTTTAATTTTCTCTCTCCCTCTCAATATATCTACAACTAATATTTATAGTCACAGAAGGAAGGGGCTGCTGAGTTTGCAGGCAGCGAGCTGCGTTGGCCAGGAGCAAATAAAAGCATTTTGTAGCCTTTGACGTTCTAGTTTGTTCTGTTCTGCATAAAATTGTCCCAACAAATAATTCAAAATGACATGGTATCCATGTACCTTGAAGCTTCAAGAGATGTCCAGGACCTTCCCTCCACCACCTCACAAAGCTAATGTAAAGTTGTCTTGACTGACTCGCGAGGTTGAGGTTGTCAGCTGTCGAGTCAGGTGCTTGTCCAGTGTGTGTGCGATGGATCGCACACACACTGGACAGCCATGTGTGTGTTCTTAATTCAAGCCTGGTTTTCCTCTTTTTTAGGAGATGTCACAGTTGTTGAGAAGGTTTGCGGTTACTTAAATTCAACCCCAAAAATACTTGTTATTTTTGTATGAATAACACAACAGCAAAAAAAAAAAAAAAAGCTACAGTTACATGTAAAGAAACAACAATTAGTTCTTACCTTTACTATATATTTTTGGGGGAGATTTATTTAAAAAAAATATGGACGATTTTGAAATAAAATTAGAAAATATACTTTTTTTCACTGTTACAATACTGGAATATATTTTGATTGGATATTAAACGTTCTCTGAATGAATCTCTCTGTGTTGATGTCTGTTCGATTTCACGATGGTCGAGGTGATTATTCTCTACACTGATCGCAAAATTAAAATGACTATATTAAAATCCTAACTTTGCACACTGGTGAATACAAGTGTGTAAAGGTATTTATTTTTAACTTTTTGTCTTGTACCTAGGATGTTGGAACTTGGCAGCTCTCAGCAAATGGGCAGCCCAGAGAGTATCATGGCAGAAATATTGATTCAATTAATGAAAAGATCCCGCTGGTGAGTGTCAGCTTGCTGATAATGACCTGTCACTCTCTTTCCTGCCACTCAGCACATCTTCAAGGGTCCGACTGGTAAAGCGCTGGACGCTCCCACCTATTGGTGTCAAGTTGTGCGCATGTTTGTCCTTTAGCAACCGAAGTGTGGATAAAGCAGGTAAAAGAAGAAGATGGATGTTCTTTAGCATTCCTCCATCATGTGACTGTTGCTGTGCGTTTTGTAGTTTTTCATCATAGCTGCCAGAAACTCACAGCACATGAAGAAATATGTAATAAGAGGCAAATTTGCTGCTGCCACTTCCTTCCTTCCCAAAAAGCTGCTACATCGCTCTCGGCAGCTTTATATAACATTTTAAAAGAACCAGAATTTCAAAAGATTTAAATAAAGTAGCCATTTTCAGTCCAAACCTTCAAATCCTCCTTGTGAGAGCAGGAGGTTCAGGGTTTGGTTTAGCTGATGGAGCTAAACATAAAGGCTGACTAGTAGTGCTGGTTTAGATGAATCAATGCCTTGTGTGTGTGTGTGTGTGTGTGTGTGTGTGTGTGTGTCCATGCCCTTATAAAGGGAGGGTCTTTGAGAACTCCTCTGTTCTGTTGCTCATCCACTGCTTTCTCCTTTCGATGGTTTACCTCCAAATGAAAGGGTTTTTTTTTTTTTACCAGAAATGATTCATTTATTTTCTATTATTTGTGAGGACTGTTAGCTTACCTAAGACTCAGAGGCTAATTGTAGCACAGGTGAGTAACCTTTTCTGTATTTTAGCATCTCTTTTATTCGTTTGCATAATTTTATATAAGGGGAAAAGGCCAAAATGAAAAAAAGGTACAATAGAATGGAATATAATAGGGAAAAAAATACAAACATTGATTACGTACATCAGCTGAAATGTGAAAACGGGCCTGAGAATCGATCTTTGATTCACTTTGCTTCTAAATTCGTCCATCCTGCACCGATTCATAGGTTTAGCAGGATTTCTCTGCTGTAGTAAATAAAAGGTGAGGTGATATTGTTTTTACCAAACTTGGCTTTGTTTAAAAGGATTTATAAATATTGATTTGTTCTACCCAGACTCAGACAGACTAAACTTTTCTCTGATGTTGTATTTAAGCGGCAGGTTTTAGCTTCTGGTCGTAATAAATGTTAGTTAGTGCACTTCGACCTAATGTGGAGTAAAATGACTTTTCTTTGTGGGAGAGAAATTCATCCAGACCTCCCCATTAGTGATCTGGGTCAGTTGGGGGAGGAGGAGCCAGCTGTTACACGCTGCTGGTGCAGGAAACATGTGCATGCACACGCAGGGTGTTTTTGCAGAGAGCCTTTGCGTGCTTGCTGCTGAGTGATGGATATCTGGCAAATATTTTGACGTGTTTCCTTTTTTTTTTTTAAAGCACAAAATTGTGTTTTACTTCCTGAGTGCAGCTGTGCACGGCAGCGTGTGTCTGGCATTTATCTGTAGCTAATGTAGCTTAATGGTCCCAGTAGCAGACAGAGCATTTGGGGGTCAGAGGCTCTTTCAGGATGCGCTTGGAAATGTTAAAGATGAGTTGCTTGAATATCCTCAAACAGAATTAGATTTAATCTCCATTCACAGATGTTACTTTTGTTTCTGTAAAATAAAAGGGTGACATCTTGTCATACCTCCCATCAGAGGGTTTTTTTTTTTTTTTTAGTCAAACCTTGAGAGTAAGATTAAAAAATAAAACTGCTTAGGCAGATTTTAAATGGTCTGTGTAATCCCGTATGGATTACAAATTCTACCCTAATTTTGCATTTCTTTAATGTAAATATGCTACTTGCATTCAACACCTCATTGTTGCATTACAACGAGGTATTCTTTGGTTTTTGTTTTTGTTTTTAAATAATTGATTATATTGTGGACAGAGACCTCCTGTGAGGCTTTCAATGTCCACTAGATGTCTCAGCGTGTTTATATCACAACGTCCACTGTTACAAATCATCAGAATGCCCTTGCAAACTTCCCTCTTCCCTTTAGTTGTTCTCCTCAGTGTTCCCATTTTTGTCCCCTTTTCTGCTCCTGCATTATTTGCTAATAATGTCTGATTGGTAATTTGATAACAAGTAAATAATTAGGAAAAAAATCACAAGGTTGTGTGCAAGATTAAAGTGAAAAAAGCAAGGGAAGAAAAGTAGGAAAGACATTAGGTCAGAGAGTAATCGTGAAAAGATGAGGGCAAGAGAGTCAGAGACTGGTAGTGTGTGTGTGAGAGAGAGGGATGGATGGATGGATGGATGGATGGACGGAGGGAGAAAGGGGTGGGTGGAGGGAGGAGGGGTTTAATCCTGCCTGGATTATGGTACAAACTGGTGCTGTAGAGTAAGGGAGAGATAGGAAGTCCCTCTCTTCATCCATCCGCCCGCTCGCTCCGCTCTCAGGGTATTCGCCTTCTGACCCTCGGAGTGAGTCCGGCAGAGCATGAGGTCTCCGTGCTGCTCCGGCACCCAGCGCACGTGAAGACGGGCACGTTTGCTCGGATCATAGTCTGTCATTGCTCCTCACAGCATCTGGTAGCAGGAGGGCTGGAGGAGAGGAACAAATAATGGGAGGAGAAGGATTTGAAAGCGGAAGAAGATGACGAGACTCTACTGTGACTTCTTGACCTTTGACACTGGACACAAGAGCTTGCAAGAGTCAAATGCACACCTGGATAACCGGCTAAGCTGACATCAAGTCATCCATATTCCATCTGCGTTCTGTCACATTTGAACTTTTTTTCCCGATACTCCTAAAAAGCTTTGGACTCATGACATTGTGAGTAATCTGTTTCCTCCTATTCCAAAGGATTTGATGGCATTTTTCAATCCTTTGGAATGCATTTCCTGTCTTACACTCCTACTTTCTCTCAAATCTGTGTCCTTTTGAAAGAGCTTCTTCTGAGCTTTGTTTTTTTAAATGTACACTTTGGGAATTTACTTCATAATGTCAATTATTCTGCATCTTTTGTGTGATTATTTCATTGTTAGATTGAATGGAATCACTCTTAGAAAAGTAAAATAATTCAGTAGCGCCTCAGAAATGTGTCTATCATCTTGAGCTGACGCTGCTCTTCACAGCCAGAGCGGCTGAGCAGTTTAAAGGAACAGGAGGAGCAGAAGGGCCCATTTTCTGACGGTATTCACCCACCAAGACGTAAACATTCCATATGTTAAGATACATAATCCTCTGTGTCTCCTTAATGACCTTTTTGTCGTTTCCTTTTTGTAATATTTCTAAGAATATGGAGAATATGTATTTGATGGTCACACATTCACTAAGCATTCAGAGATAAAACTACTAGCTGCTGATGGTTGTTGTCAGCTGAATATAAAAACCAGTTCATTCATTTCAACTATCAGCTTTCTGCGACGCTAATGTTAGCTTCTTTGAAACTACAGGCAAACCCGACCCGTTGTTGCTGCTGTTGCTGAGACCTGACTGTCTAATCTTTGCTCCTACTGTCCCATTTTCTTGTTTCCTATTGAGTCAGTGTGCAACAGTTGGATGAGGGCAGATTGCAGCAGCTACGGGGATGAAGTGCTGGTGCAGGGGAAACGCGGGGCATGTTGGTAAATCGGACAGAAGTGGGCTGTGCAGAGGCAGGCTGATGATGCTGATGTGGATAATCCTCTCCAGCTCGCTGAGCCCGATGGTCGACAGCCAGATGAAGATCTCACCAGAAACGTGAGTCTGGAAAACCCCAAATCTGACTTCGTATCCCAGTAAACCAGGAGTCAGTCCGGTAAAATAAACTTAGCGCGTTAAATGATAAGTTGCATCAAACTATGTTGAATGTAACATCTTTGGGGTATAGATAACTGGCAACAACGACTCCCCAACCCCACATCAACAGGCAACATGAAGAATACTATTTTATCATCATGGTTTGGATGAAGATGAATCAATTCGATTCATCTTTGCATCATAATCTTCTTTATGTCAGGTTGACAGTGGATTTGTGCCGTCACCATAGTGGCTGGTGTGACTGAGAGAGATTAAAGAGAGCAGAGGACAAGGCCAACACGATTCTCATGCGCGTTTTCATGTTTCTGAGGAAGACTTTAGCAGGCAGGCTCCCCCAGTGCTGGAAGTTAGAAGAACATTCCGAGCCAAGGAGATCAAACCTTTAGTCTGAGTGACCATCAGTCTGGGGTCACTGTGGTTCCATTAGTACAACTGCAACGCATGTGCAAGCACAGAAATAAGGTATCAACAAGTTAGCAAACAACAAAGTGTCAGCTCTCAGGGCCGAGGCCACCCAGGACCAGGCTGGCTGCTAAAAAGCAGCAAACTGGCTGGCACCCTGGAGTTTGCACCATCTGTCACATCCTGTCTACTCTGCAGCCTCTATTGCTTCACCTTGCCTGTATTCACATGGAGGATTTGTAGAATTACTGCATGTTATTGAGCTCAGAATAACCCCGTGACCCAAGCTTTCAGTGTCACCTTAACAGTAATCTGTTTTAATCTGTTATTTGGTGAATGCAGGGCAAACTCTTAACACGAGTAGTTGCACATTTGATTATCATCATCAGTAAAGGCGAGATAGCAAAGCTGAGAAAATGAAAAAAAAAAAAGATTTATTCTGAATCGCTCTTGTCTTCAGGGTGCAGCAGTGGGCCATTTCATTTGGCAAAGAGATAACTGCCATGTCTGCAAGATACTCTGGGGCTAAACTGCTACAGAAGGTGAGAGCTCACACTCCATGCACTGAACACACACAAATACATGACATCATTACATCAGCCGTGCAGGGCCAGCATCCTCTGCCCCCTGCAGAACTGCTGCTGTACAACATCTGGCCCAGAGCGCCACGCCGGGACACACTTCATTCAAACACACATTTATACAGAACCGGCTCTTTGTCTGTTTTTTTAGTCTGCTTTTAGAGAAATATATATGCAGCTTCTATGTGTGTGTGTGTGTAACATGCACATATGTGTTTAGGAAGGATGAGTGTATGCTGGTGGTAATTAGAATGTTAGATCTTTCTCTACATGTCTCTAAGAGGCCCATTTGCCATCTGCCAGACACACACACACACACACACATCCACACACACACACACACATGCACCTAGAGAACGTTAAGTAGTAGTGTAACAGTGTAACTGTTATCAGTGTGGATTAATTCCAGATAGCTTTACTTGCTCTGCTGGTGCTAACAGAAATCTAGGATAGTACCGACATCACTGCACATAACTGGTGTTCCTAGCTGCCCATTTTATGTTTACTCTCATCTGCAGCATGAAATAGGTGCATATATTGTCTCATCGAGACTTGTCCTGTTGGCTGTGGATCTTTTATTGGGTTTATTATCTTCCAGAGTGAACAGATTTTATATTGTCTGTTTGACAACAATAAAAACCTTCTACTGATCAGCTTGTAAAGCTATAAATGTGGAGCTAGTTATATTGTCTGTTGATGACCTACTTTTGTCTTTGTTTATCCCTTTCTTCAGAAATACAAGGATATGGAGGGAATGGTGAAGATGGAGGAGGTAAAAGGAGAGCAGCTAGTCAAAAAGTTTGCTGAAGAGATGGAGGAGATGCTGGGGCGCAAGATGAAATCAGTGAAGGTGACCAGAGCCCAGGCTGAGTTTTACCAGCTTGGAGCTTGGAACAAAGGTCGTCACACCTAATTGAATGTACTAATCTTGGTTTTTTGACACCTGCTGTGTTTCCTCAGAGGCTGGCAGAAGCAGCAGAGGATGCTGATCTTTATCATGAATACAATGACACTCTGGAGGTGTGTGTTGACGTCTGACAGCGGTCCCTCCCAGGATCTATGGACATGTTCTATGAGTTTGAGCGATGATCAGTGAACCCTTTGCATCTGTGTCCCGCCTAGTTTGACTACTTTAATTCTTTGCTGATCAACACGGTGGATGAGGATGGGAATCAAGTGCCGCTGGGGGGAGAATTTCCCCTAGAAGAAAATGAACATTTCAGTAATCTACCAGTCAACACACTGATGAGTAACATCCAAGTCCCCACAAATGTGTATAACAGAGGTACAGCAGGAGCCTCCACGTTTCTAGACACCTCTACACACCTCCATCCTAAATGTTCTCCCTTCTTTCCGTAGATCCAGACATTCTGAATGGAGCCTATATGTCTGAGGCTCTGAATGAAGTATTTATTGACAACTTCCAGAAGGATCCAACTCTCACGTGGCAGTATTTTGGCAGCTCCACGGGCTTCTTCAGGCTGTATCCAGGTGCATGCTTTTTTATTGTTATTGTTGTTGTTCACACCACATCATCTCAGCATCAGCTTTTTTTTTTTGATTCCTCCCACGTCTGTAGAGTCAAGGCATCACCAACAGAGTTGCAGATCAACATTTGGCTGCACGGGCTAAACGATGCTCTTTTACAGCAGCTGACGACGCAGCAAACTGTCAGTCAGGCGTAATGACTCAGTCGCAACGTGGAAGTGTGTGTGTGCTGAGAGAAGGTGTAATTAGCAGATTCGTGACACTGCGTATAACTCATCTGCCACCTCGTTTATCTCTCCTCTAAGCTGTCACCAACTGTCCATGTGTCCATTCTTTCAGCCAACATGCCATCTTTAGCTTCCGCTCTCCGTTTCAGGGATCCAGTGGGCGCCGGACGAACACGGCGTCGTCACCTTTGACTGCAGGAACAGAAACTGGTAAGTGAGAAATACTTGTGCCCAGGGCCTCCGTGACACTCCATCCCACTGAACTTTCAACCATCATTGCATTTTTTTGTCTGTATTTTCATTCCATGTGTCTGGCAAGTTAGCTGCAATCTGTTCCCTGGAGCGATTATTTGGGCCGTTGAGCACATCAAATGAGGCAGTCAGTGGGAAAGGTCTTTCTGTTTAATTTTCTAGCCTTCCAAATCAGTGACAATTTAGCGCGGGCCCATATTATATTTAGCCTCTGAATGCAGTTTTAACAGAAGGTCTGAGGTGATAAATATTTTATTTCCCAGCTTTTCGATATCAGCTCCTTAAGCCTGAACCAGGACATTACATAACTGCTCATTTGAATGATGATGATGTTCGTGCTCCAGTAAAACAAAAAAGAAGCTGTACAAACTAGCAGACGTCTGCAACTGAGCAAGACAAAAGTGAGCAAATTTTACACGACAAGTGGAAATAATGAATTGAATGATTTCTTCATGAGGCCTGCAAAAATTTTAGATGAGAGGGAGAGGAAAAAAAGAAGCGTTTGAGTCCGGAACGATGCCAGTTGCAGCTGGTGTGCTGGAAATCCCATTGATGCTAATGAGCTTGAAAAGTCAGCAAAGGCAGAGGAAGGGAAGGGAACAAATAAAAGGATAAGTCCTGAACCCTGCCTGTCTGTCAGGTGAAGGTGAAGAGCAATGAAAATGTCTTTTCCAGGTACATCCAGGCAGCCACTTCCCCCAAAGACCTGGTGATCGTGGTGGACGTCAGTGGCAGCATGAAGGGGCTCCGGCTCACCATCGCCAAACATACCATCAAAACCATCCTGGACACTCTTGGAGAAAACGACTTTGTTAACATTATAGCAGTAAGTCAACCCCGAGGCCCCTCGGAGTGCACGGAGCGCCACTTTTCCTTTTGTTTTGAGGGTTTTTAGGATTTCAGCTGTGTACAGCCCCACAACTACCACTCTTTGTAATAAGCATGGTTTATCCTGGTATTAATGTGTGTGTGTGTCCATGCGTGTGTGTGTGTGTGTGTTGTGTGTGTGTGTGTGTGTGTGTGTGTAATCTTTTGTCTGCAGCAAATCCGCTGCCCTTAAGCTGTTTTTACACAGAATTTAGATCTGCCCCTTCCAACAGAACGAGTGTGCGGGAAACATAAGAATCTGTCATCCTCGTTCTTTAAACACGGATCGACGAGAGTTTCAGCTCCAGTTTTCATGCATCTTGATTTACATAAATAGTTGATCAAAAAAGATGTCAATATTTCCAATAAGTATTCCAACTCTTTTTTTTCTCTGTCTCCTCCTCCAGTATAGCGACTATGTTCGTTACGTTGAGCCTTGCTTCAAGGGCACTTTGGTTCAAGCTGATCTGGATAACAGAGAGGTAACACGCACCTACCGAATGTCTGGTTCTCTTGCACATACACACACCCTCACCCACACACACACACACACACATACTTTGTTAATTAAGTTATTTAACCTCTGTCAACCTATTAATCATTATTATCTCTCTAAGCCGTCAAAGTGAAAGATTACACTGACTTCACATAAACCCTAAAACCTACCAGGAAAATGTGTGTTACCAGGGTGATGACCTGTCTGTTAGAGGATTTAAACCATGTGGTGTTGCTTTTATTCCCACTATTTGTCTTTTTCCTGCTGTCCTGGTTTAGGTGCAACTGTGTGTGTGTTTGTGTGTGTGTGTGTTTGTGTGTGAGTGCAGTCGTGCTTTGCGTGTCCTAATTTCACTCCTCCTCACATCATCACACATCAGGTGAGGCCACTGAAGAACGTCAGTTTTGAGCGTGTCAGGTGACCTGTGTAAAAGAGATCTGATTGGCTGAGAGACAGATCAAGAGACCATAAGAGTTATTGGAGGGCACAAACGCTGTTCCAGGAAGGAATCTTTACATTTAAGGACTAGAAAGAGTTATTTATTTCATTTCTGACAAATTGTAAGCTCAATTAAAGCGTTGCCAATTTCTTTGTGTTTGAAAACATCTTTATTTAAATAAAAAGATAAAGGATTCTTTAAATGATTCAGATACCAAACTCTACAAAGTCCTTACCCCATCTGCAGTTGCCATGACAACAGCCACTCCTCCATGTGTATTCTTACCTCAATCAATCCCGGTTGCCCAGTGGGGTTGTAACGACTGTGTTCATTTTCGTATGATGGCAGATGACTTTTATTATTAAAGAGAAAGACTCTATTAAATTCTGGTTATTTGTTGCAGCACTTTAAGCTTCTGATTGAAGAGCTTCACGTAAAAGGAGAGGGCAAAGTGAAAAAAGCCATGAAGGAGTCCTTTAAGATCCTAAATGAGGTTTGTGCTCCTCCACAGCACCGTCTCTGGGCTTCAACCTTACGTAGACCTGTCAGCCATGGCGGCACAATGCGCCTCTGTCTGTGTGTTGTTTAGGCTGCAGCACTGGGCCAGGGAAGCCTGTGCAACCAGGCCATCATGCTGATAACAGACGGAGCCATGGAGGACTTCCAGGACGTTTTTGAAGAGTTCAACTGGCCGGAGCGACGGGTAACACGTGGAAGCAGCTGCAGGTGCCAGTGAAATATATAGCAGCATTAATACTGCCTGCTCCGCCGCCTCTGTAGGTCCGGGTGTTCACCTATCTGATTGGACGGGAGATGACCTTTGTAGACAATATGAAATGGATCGCCTGCAATAACAAAGGTAAAGAGGAAAACTAGGTTTTATATGTATGATGCGTGATGTGAAAACTATTTCAAGCTTTTTCAAAGCCTTGTATAAACTCAGGAAGCGAGTCTCCTGGCTCTCGGATGTATTTGGGTGATGACCTCTGCTGAATCACACACAAGCAGCAGCTCAGATCCGAGCATAATCGCTTTATGCTACTCTGAGCGCACCAAATAACCCCGGCTAAATACCTGATTATGACAACAGATATGTTGTAAACACATCCGCTGCTGGACAGAATTGGAGAGAAAAAAATAATCTGGATTCCTGTGCCTGTGTGCATGATGGGTAACAGGTGCGCACCCGTCTGTTGCACACGCTGGCTGTTGCCTCAGCCAACAACAAAACACCCATTGAACATAAACATATTTTTAAAGTCTTGCAAAAGAATTAAAGGTAAAGTAAGTAATGATGGCAGCAGGTCTGCCTGATAATGGGCACTGAGGGTTGCAGAGGAGGAGAAGACTGCACACGTTCACTTATTTTTACCTGGCACAGCCTCGGAGCCTCGCCGCAGGTCTCCCACTGACGTCGCCTCATCTCATTTGTAGAAATGCCATAAGCGCGAGGCCAAGCCAGGCCTTTGTGCTTTCGGATACTAACAGACTTTCTGAAATCTGATAAATGGATTTTTTGTTTTTCAGCTAACAAAAGAGGCAAAAACAGAAAGAATAAAAGAATAAAAATATTTGTGGGGTTTTTTTTTTCAGAATTACTTTTCAGTGCAATAGCAGCATTAAAATGCGTGTGCGTAATTATCCTGCAGGTTATTACACACATGTGTCCACGCTGGCTGATGTTCAGGAAAATGTGATGGAGTACCTCCACGTTCTCAGCCGACCGATGGTCATCAACCACGACCACGACATCATCTGGACGGAGGCATACATGGACAGAGTGGTCAGTGTTTTCAGGCTTCTCTCAGTTATTTTAAAATCTCAGCTAATATTTGGCACATTTTCCAACTACCATTTCATGCTGGCTCTGCTCGCTCCATTTCCACCATCAGTTACCAAACACACCAGAGGTATGCTGATTGTTCTCTCAGCCTGCCTGGAACGTTTCGTTCTTTAGTTCTTTATCGGTGTTTTTGTGGTTTTAGCCCAGCATATGTATTTACAGCTTTAGCATCCTCTTCCTCTTAGAAGCATTTTGCTATTTCAAGCAGATATGCTGCCCTATTGTAGTTAAACACTTGATTATTCTACTTCCATTTTACTTTCCTACCTCATTAGCCGTCATTTAGCTTTCTCTGTCGAAACATATAACTATAATAAAATAACTTTTCTGACCTTGCACCACAGTTGTTCAACACTCAGGCCCAAAGTCTGCTCCTGATGACCTCTGTGGCCATGCCCGTCTTCAGCAAGAAGAAAGAGACGGTGAGCTGACCTTTCATCATCGTTAATGTCAGCGTGCCATCTGGTAACACTCGTTAACGCCACGGGAATTCCTGTTTAGTTGTCCCATGGGATTCTCCTGGGCGTGGTGGGAACCGACGTAGCTCTGAGGGAGCTGATGAGATTAGCTCCAAGATACAAGGTAAAGTATGTACAGATGGTTTAGGAGTAAAATGGTGAGATGATTCCAAGGTAAATGTGAATTCCTAACGGTATCGTGTCTGTTTAGCTGGGCATCCATGGGTATGCCTACCTGGTCACCAACAATGGCTACATCCTGTCCCATCCTGACCTGCGACCTCTGGTAGAGTGACGTGTTCTATTATCGAGCATGGTCTAGTAAAATGACAACAATCTCTGTGTCCAATTAGTATAAAGAGGGGAAGAAACTGAAGCCCAAACCCAACTACAACAGTGTTGATCTGTCAGAGGTGGAATGGGAAGATACTGAGGAGAAGGTGAGTGTAACGTTCTTAGAATCTGTGGCAGAACCTGCTGCAACCGCTGCAGGTCTGAGTGTGTGACGGCTGCGTTCCAGCTGAGGACAGCCATGGTTCAGGGACAAACAGGGACCTTGTCTTTGGATGTGAGGTCTTCAGTGGATAAAGGAGTGAGTAAAGATGGCGCCGTCAGCTGAACCAATGTTTTCATGCATGAGAGCTGAACACTCCCCTTCCTTTCTGTCGTTTCAGAGGAGAGTGATGTTTCTGAGGAATGATTACTTTTACACGGTGATTAATGAGACACCTTTCAGGTTTGTGCTTGAAAAGCAAATATTTGTGACGGGTCATAGAAGCAAGAAAATAACAGTGTTCTCTTTGTTGTTGACAGTCTGGGTATTGTTTTGACTCGAGGAAATGGACAGTATATCTTCACTGGGAATGTCTCTGTTGAGGAGGGTAGGAGTTCTTTCCATTTTAGTTTCTTTCCTCTTGTGACCACACGTCTGACCCTCTTCTATTCTTCTCAGGTCTCCACGACTTATTGGGTTCGGATCTGACAATAGCCAACGAATGGTCGGTTCTGTTGCTAAATACGCAATGTTACCACATTTCTGTCGGGGAACAGAAGTCTGAAGGTTGCGTGTGCTTGCAGGACCTACTGTGAGACAGACATTGACCCAGCTCACCGCAAGCTGAGTCAGCTGCAGGCCGTGGTGCGGTACCTCACAGGCAAAGAACCAGACATGGAATGTAAGAGGAAACGGAAAGAGTCCCAGCTCATCGCTGCTCCCTGCACCTCCCTGGACCAGAAAGACTTGCATCGTCTTTCTCCTTTGTGTTTTTTCTCCAAAGGTGACCAGGCGTTGCTGCAGCAAACGCTTTTTGACGCCGTGGTCACAGCTCCCATGGAAGCCTACTGGACGGCGCTCATGCTCAACACGTCGGGGTGAGTCTTTGTTGCTGCGTTAAAAACAGGCAAACCGTTATGTCCCTTTTTTCTGCGGCAGCGTGGCGGAAGGAGTGGAAACAGCATTCCTGGGGACCCGTTCCGGGCTGATGAGAGTCCAGAGATACACGGGCATTGAGAAAAGAACTGTCAAGTGAGTAAACATCTTTGTACCTGGAATAATGTCACAATAACATTAGGCAAACAATTATGTTCACAGTAAAAAAAAAACGGAAAACTGTTTGCAGACTAATATAACAACGATGGGAAAATGCGGACAGCCTGCCCTCTTGTGGTCGATTAAAAAACTAAAAATAGCCTACTGCAGAAATGGAACCTTCTCAAAAATAATCCTAAATAATCCTAAAATAACTCACGTGGATAAAACACTGAAAGGAATTGTGATGAAATGAACTCTTCTTTTGCTATATTTATCCACTCTTTCCTGTTCTGTGGCCTTAGCTCCGCTTCTGTATTTTCTTTAATGGAGCCTAATTTTATCTCTCCGCAGGTCTTTCCTGACCTCCGCAGACAAGGAGAATCTGTTCACATTGGACCACTTCCCACTGTGGTACCGCAGAGCAGCTGAGAACCCAGCCGGACAGTTTCTATACTACCTGCCCAGGCAGGACACTCGAGGTACTGGACAGAAACACACACGCACACACGCACACACACTCTCTCAGCAGTGTAAAATTTCCCAGGCTTTCAGCGATGGGCACATTTCTGCAGCCTGCAGGGGTGCCCGCTGTCGAGTGGTGCATCGGTGCAAATTTGACACGTGTATTTGAGTCCAGTTGGTGTTGATGGACGTTCTTCTTCAGTGTTTCTGTCACTAGAGACGTCCTCAGCATCACCAGCAGCTCCAGAGCAGCGACGCTAACAGTCGCCCTGTCCTTCCCGGCGTCTCACTAACACTGCATCAGTCTCTCATTCAAGAAACGTGCACAAGCAGCGCTGTGTGTGGACCAGGTGTCCCTGAGACCGCTGTGTTGTGTTTAGATACATACAGGGACTATGAGGCTGACTATAGCGCCGCCTCGAGTGCAGAAGAGGTGGAACTCCAGGTGGAGGAGGAAGGGTGGAAACAGAGGGAGGCAGAGGAGGAAGAGGAGGGTAGCGGAAATCTTTTTACTTCTGCTCGGCATGCTTTCACTCGTGACCTGCCCTCATGCTGTTTGTCCTACCCCGAGCTGTGGAGCATGGCACCATTTGAGAGCTCCAGGTGGTTTTTCTGACGCGTCCTCTTCCTCCAACTTCATTTTCAGAGACCTCCTCCCCCTTCTTTTAGAGCAAGTCCGTTTTCATGTTGTTGTTTTATACACTTTTCTCCCTGTGATATCATTGTGTTGAGGAAGTGCAGAACGCACCACAGAAGCAGGCAGAGACTCACTTCTCAGCACAGAGACCTTTTGTCTGGAGCATCTCTGAGCATCTCTGAGCATCTCTGAGCATCTCTGAGCATCAACCAGCAACACAGGAGCTTCCGTTGCTCGTCTGGCTCGAGCCTGAGACCTCAGCTGCGTAGCATCCCTCCCAGAAGATGAATTCTTCAATAAAAATCCTCTGCTGAGGCCAAAACCATCTGTCACCCACGTACCTCCATCTTCTGCCATCATATCAGACTTCAGCTGTGCCCAGCCGGTGCCGTCATTCACAGATGTACTGCTGATCTGTCCAGCATGGGAAAACAAATCTATACCTGGGCCTTTTCCCTCCTCTCTGTGCGGAATGTTGCCCCTGCACGCGCGTGTGTTCTTATATTGGTGAATCTGTGCATGTGTCACGCTTCCCCGTGCATGCCTGTTTCACACTGATGATGTCATTTTGCTGACCTTGTGCTGTTGCACCAACAGGGAAGATGGTGATCGCCGCCACTGCCGTCACCGTTACCGTGGGCAAGAAAACTGCCATCGCGGGAGGTAGGAGCACACACACCAACACACCCTGACTGCGGCACCTTTCATGTCCGCCTTCTCTCTGCCTAAGCAGACGCATCCCAAAGTTTGCTTCTCTATTTGCGTGTGTGAAGCATCTTGCGTTTCTTTATTCTTGGCTCTGTCTTTCTTCGTTCCATCTGCCTCTCTGTTTAAAATCTGGCTGTTCTGGGCTGCATTTGTTGGTGGAATTATTGCTAATTTGGAGGTAAATGCTGGTGGCTTTTGACGGCAAGTGGCAAATGGTTGTAGTTCTACTTTTTGCGAACTAACAGAAAATTGTGTGTAAAATGCAAAATAAGTGTCGATGAATAAATGACTAATGAAGGTTTAAATGTGACTAAAAGGTCAAATTTCCCTGATTGTGATGCTGCATTTAAGAACAATTTATCTGGCGTTTCACAGTTGTTGTTTTGTTTGCCGCTGGTTCATTAGACCTGCTGAGGCCACTTGTGACACACTCATCAGTCATTGTTACGTGTGTGTGAGCCAAGGTTGTCTGCTGCTGTTTCCCCCGAGCATACCCGTGCGTGCAACTGACCTGAATTCGGTGTCTTCATTATGCAGACTTTAACACCCAAGTATCCAAACACACACTTATCTTTATGCCACAGACTTTGCAGAAATGGTCTCAGGTGTGAAAATCCTGTTATATTTGGAACTGATAAACAGGGAGGCGAGAAGAGCTTAAAAATAAATACATCCCTTAATCTCATTGACTCTAAGAGCTTGTTTCCTGTTCCTTTTTTTTTTCCTGTGCTTCTTTGGGAAACCTTTATGTTGTTTGCGGCGGGCGGGGGGGGGTGTTTTTTCCCTAGTGTTTATTTAAGAGTTCCACAACAAGATTAATTTTGCAAAACACTGATAGATCAAAATATGGTTGGTCGGTGCATTATTCCCTGTTGCTTGTTGGTTGATACATTTCAGCAATCAGCTTTTATTTAACAGAAGCAATGCGTGAAATGCAGTATTAGTGTCTTACACACACACATGCTCGCACACACAATGGTGTTTTTTTTTCACCTCTTACACATTTTTTCACTCTGTTAAAGCATCACATATATTACTTTTTATTTAGCTCTCTCTCCACTGAAGCTGTCAGACCTTTCTGCATTCCCTTCTTTGACATCTCTCTTTGTTCAACTACTCTTTTATATTCACTCTCAGACTTCACAATCTTTTCACTGCAATTCAATTACACATTTGCAGAATTATACAACAAATAGTTCACATTAACCAGGCTTGTTAATACATTTATAGACAATAATTATAATGAACTAATAACAATAATTAAAAATCTGATAAATATCCTTTTCCAGTGACTAAAATAGCAGCAGTTCCATTTCTGGCCACCGAGTGTCAGCTTTCGCCCGATAAACCCCCAGTCGCGCTCTCCATCCAGCTGTGTTCGGTTTTTCCACGGATGTGATGGCAGATCTAATTTCCCCTCCCGTGTTGGGGCCTGGGGATTTGATATTTTTGAGGCTGATGCAAAGGCAGTCAACAGTAAGAGTGTGTTTTGCCGTTAAAAGGCTCAGTTTTGGATTAGATCATCGCCATGGCAGAAATGTCAGGCTGAATTTGCGTGAAAGTAAAACACTGACAGAGATGCAGAACGGTGAGGAATTAGAAGGAAGACACAGGTGTAGCGGGTAGAGGGAGAGGTGATGGAAGACAATACATGAAACAATGCAAGGAAAAATGCACAAAAATGTAAAAAGCTGGTGGAGAGATGAGTGAAATTTCATATGGAGAGAAAGGATGCTAATGTGAGATTACCAGCACTTTTTTCAGAATTATTCCTGTTTTTATCTTTAATAAAACAGCATTTATTTTAAATTACCTTATCTGAACTGCATTGTGTGCCACTGATACTTATACAAGACTACATTTCTTGTAGTCTTTCAAAGCATATTAGAGGTCTGTTTGTGATATGTTTTTATTCAGGTCAATGCATACTGACTGAGAAATTCATCAGTTCATCGTTGCTCACAGTCACAATCATCGTAATAACACAACACACCGTACAATTTTGGGCATTGTACTATTCAAAGCCCTCAGTCATCATGGCTGCTGCAGATTTATGTAACAAACTAGAATTTATTATTCTTTACACACAGGCTATAGAAACAGCTTTCAGCTAGCTAAGATACTTAGCTACCAACAGCACAAGACCCGCGTACAGGCGGCGGTGAGAGGACAACGCTTCCACACTCCCAGACAGAGTTTAGCCATTGCATCTTCCTGCAGTTATGACCCTTTGAAGCATCAAGTGCACCCGGCATCTTCATGCACATTTTCAAGAAACTGTTTTAGGTGGCTGGATGCAACAAAATGTGATTCACACTCGATTTATTTTTTATTACACCCTTTCCGACTTTGTTAGCTACAGCTTAGCCACAACAACGCAATGTATGTTAGGATATTACAGAAAAACACAGAAAAAAAAAAAAACCCCTGCAACGTTTCATTGTTTTGGCTGACAGTGGCATTAATCATCACGCAAATGTTACATTTATTTACCTTAAGCAATATGAGGTATGAGGATTAGCAAATTAGAGCACAAAATGCACTTGAACTTTTTGTGTGTGAAATGGGAAACGTTTATACCGTCAATGGCCAAACTCTCTCTGCGCTGACTGTAGAAACTGGCTACTGACCACAGTTAAATGAACACGAAAAATTTATAGAATATCGAAAAAAAAAAACACAATATCAACCTAAAAACAAATGAAAACATAGAAGTTATTAACACAACAAGACATACATCTTGAGATGACACTGTAATTCAAAACAGATTAGTTTAAACACATGATTGCTGGGCCAAGACACGATATTAGAGACGATTAGAATATTTATTGGCATCATACCCAATATAGTAGAACACACATTTATTATAAGTTGATTTCCAGCCAATTTAAATTGAGAGGGGAGTCCTAATGTAGGGGAGCAATATGCAATGAAAGCTATTAACTGAGACAGCTTATTACACACAGGGGAATAATGAAACCGAGCATAAAATATTCATTGCATCTATAAGGAGAATTGTAGTTTTAGAAAAACAAATATTGTTTTTCAACAAATATTGATCATGAATGCACAAATACGCCAAACAAAAAGGAGAAAGGAAAGGAAAAGAAAGGAAAGGAAGGGAAATTTGTGGCACACATTCCATTGCATATTGCTGTCCACACCCAGGACTACAGGAGACCAGGAAAAGGTGGATGAAAGGAGAGAAAGCGTGAAAAAAACTTGCCATGACTAACACTGGATGACAGGAGAGGTACAGAGATAAAGGGATAGGGAGGAGGAGGGGAAATATAGCAGCGTCTTTTGTTTAATCCCTTGTTTGTTCCAGTTCCTCTGGGCAAGTTATTCCTTTTAGAAAGAAGTAGAGGAAAAGGAGGAGGGAGGAGGGCAAATTAAGGAACTAAAGTGCAGGATTGAAGTTTGTCGTCCTTAAATGAAATCCTGTGTCCTTGCCAGGTTCTGAGACGGTGTTTCCATGCCATCATAGCAAATGTTCACCCCTGATGGGTGAAAGGAGTCTGTAAATGAGCTCTGAAGAAAAGGTGTGCGTGGTCCAAACGCTCGTTGGAGCGCCACGTCCTGGAAATACCAGAAAACGGATTTGACTTCATCAGCGGAGGCAGCCAAGTAACTCATCCTGACCCCTAAACAAGCAGGTGCACGCCTTCAGCTCTGAGAGGAATGGACGAAAACAGTTCAAATGCTTTGGTGATGATCGCCCAACCTCCCAAAAACACACTTGTCAGTTTAGCAGCTCTACCGGTATTGTCTCTGCAACAAAGCGCTGGGGAGGCGTCGGTGTGTCCGTCAGGGCTTCTCTCATTTCTCTAAGATTTTCCACACGGTTGCTTCCAGACTCGGAGGAACACTCGACAAAACTGAGGATGAGGGATCTTAGCAGGGGGTCGCTTCCGTCTTTGGACGGAAGGAGAAATGTGCAAATGCAATAAGAGCTCCACGTCGTGTTTTACACGTTCAATTTGTCTGACGTTGGTCCAGCTTAAATATAGATGCTCTAAATCCCTGAAAATACGATCCAGTTTTGGAAACGCTGACCGACTGTACGCCACAAGTGTCCTGTTACAGCAGCTGATGTGTTTATATGAGAGTTAATTATTTTTATTCTCAGCCAAACTAATATTTAACAACAGCCAAGAGCAGCAGTAGGCGGCTGGTAGGCGAGTTGGAGGAATGTGGCAGTAAAAATGCCTCCAAATGAAGAAGAAAATGAGAGAGCAGATAATGTGTGTGTGTGTGTGTGTGTGTGTGTGTGTGTGTGTTTTAGATTGGGACAGAGTGAGAGATGGCTAAAAATAGAAGTAGGACCGAGGATGGAAGACAAAACTGGGAGAAAGGTGTCCGTTAAAAAGCAGAGGGCGGGATACGACAGCTGTCCTAACGCTCCTATGGATGAAGCATCCGACTCTGCTCGTTGAGCCCTTAATTTTCAACCCCACCAGCTCTGACGCGCTGACGCACCAACCTTCCCCTCCCCGCCTTCCTTTCAAGCCACAGACGAGATCTGCTTTTCCTCCCTGTCCTCCCCGTCTGCCTCTCCGTCTCCCATCAGCGGCTGCCTCTTCTTCAGCTCTCGCTGGTACTTGGCCATCAGCGAGGCGTAGATGCAGCCGTAAGCTGCAGCTGCCACCATCATGATGCAGACGATGCCGCACACCACGCCGGCGATCACCACTGTGCCGATGGCACGGCGCACGCTCGCGGGTCTGTACCGGGCTCGGACGCAGTCTGCCGGCGCCTCGCCGCCTCCCGCTCCCGCGCTGGAGGAGGAGTCTTCGGCCGCGTTGCTCTTGTCAGAACCTGGCGCTCCGCTGGGGCTGAGAGCCTTGCTGCAGGGGGGAGCCCCTCCTGGTCCTGACCGCAAACCCTCCCCTCCGTTTTCATCCTCAAGTTGGAGGCAGTAGTTGAACATCTCCACTGGAACGCCGCGGATGTCTCGCCCACGCAGATCCTTGGGGAGCGTGCACTCAACAGCATCCACCTTCCCCCCTGTGGGAAGGAGAGGAGCAGGTGAAGAGTGGGGACAAGTGGGTGAGGTCAAAAGGCCGTATGCCTGGAAAACACTGGCGATTACATGAGAGACAGGAAAGGAAGGGGTGGGGGCGGTGGAACAACACTCGGATGAGTCGTACATCACTGAACACACTGGCAGAGTTTGCTGCGCTAAGTTGGAGATAGCCTCAGCTAAGCCCCTCCATAATTCATGGGATGACACGCCGAGCTGGAGCGCAGCTCTGCAGCATGTGTAGACGGGAGAAACATCTGAGTCACTAATTCCCACGAGCGGCGGGAGGTTGGGGAGCCACTTTGTTATCATCACATGCTGCATTTGTCCCCGTGCAGTGTGCCTGTCTGCGGATCTCGCAGAGCCATTGATCTGCAACCGCAGATGAGAAACGATGAACCAAGGGAGGGCCATAAAAGAAAGGCAGAGTTAAGGAAGTAGTATTTCACCTGCAGATGCTTTTATCTGGGCACGTGACAAATGATTGTTCTCTGGAAACAGAGATTTCTTTCCAAAACTCTCCGCCGTGCGTGCTTTAGCTGCTCTGCTGCAGAGAGAGGTCACAGGCTTCTGTTGCTCAGCCGTCACTCTTTAAAGCACATTTTGTGGATAATCTATCTTTGTGTCCGCTACGGCCATGCTTCCGTGCCCAATTAGCAAATGTCCCATCTGTAAATTCATCCGCCGCCGCGATGATTGAATTATCGTGTCTGTGCAAACGAGTCTAGCAAAGCAGAAAAGAACAGACTACAGCGAAGGAAGAATAGAGGCGACTGACAGGGCAGCCCAGGCCCGGGGCGCTGGGTGCCTGTCGGTTCTTTACACATGAGCTGAGAGCTGGAGCTGGAGAATCTGTTGTTATGTGATGTATTTACAGCTTTGCACGTGCCTCTGCGAATTTATGCGCATTCTGGCCTCTGCCTGGTGGCTGCGCCCCCCTGCAGGCGCATCCCCAGGCAGCTACATCCAGCATCTGCATCCAGCATCTACCTCTGTACAGCAGCCACTCCATCCAGTGTTTGAAATCACGCAGGTTGCAGTCACATTCCCAGGGGTTCTGTCCTAGTTCCAGGTGCTGGAGGTTGGCGAGCGGCTCAAACGCTGCCCTTTCCAGCCCACGGAGCCGGTTTCCCGCCAGAGATAGCCATCTATGAAACAGTCAGAAAAAGGGGGATTTGGCACTTGATCAGGACAACATTCTACCGTTCCGATGCTTTAAAGAATCAGGAGTGTGTGTTGACGTCTACCTGAGGCTCTGCAGCTCATCCAGTACCCCGAGAGGAACCGACGACAGTCCATTAAGGGACAGATCGAGACTGTGCAGACCTCCTAATCCCTGCAGAAGCATCAAACAAACGCTACAATACCGTCCAGCAAACGTCTTAAAAATAGTTTAACTGCCAGGAGGCCCGGCTGGCTCTGTGGTGGATTAAAGTTTTTCTTTTATTTCATTACTCGGTTCCAAGAGAAGTCATGACACAGGCTTATCTTGCAGAGTGCTTCGGTGCTGATAAAAGTGTATGTCAGTTTCTCAGCAAATGGTTTCCTCTTAATTAACCAAATGGACGGAAGCCCAATGATGTACCGTGTATCCGCTAAGACTGGCTCTGCTCCTAAATGAGTGTTAAATCACTGGTATTAGTGCTGCTCTTTCTTTTGGTTCAAGCAAAGATCTAGAGCTGTTGGGCACAAAATGATTTTTTTCAACTTAAAATATTGCCATCAAGCCGGTGCGTGTGGAGACGGGCATCGTGTCGCGTGATCTGCACCTGGAAGAGTTCTCTCTCCATTCCTGTCAGCGAGTTGTTGTGCAGGCTCAGTTTGGTCAGGTTGGACATGTCTCTGAATAACCCAGCTGGCAAATTGTCAAGGTAATTATTGGAGAGGTCCAGTTCCTAAATGCACACAAAAACTTGTTTTATTTGCACATTTGCATTGAAGACACTGACATAGCTGAGGCTAACGCATGAAAAGATTAGCTGCTTATTGTACCTTAACACTTCAGTTAATTCAGGGTGGAACGTAAACTTAATCTGCGTCGAGAAACGCACCTCCAGAGACGAGAGGTTGGCAAAGGCAGAGGCCCCCAGCGAGGCAAGATTGTTGTTGGCTAGCAGGAGGGAGAGAGTCCCCGGAGGCAGGAGCTGAAGGGGAGGCAGGGAGAGAAGACCCCGGCCCCTGCAGTCCACTGAGCCATCTGAGTAGCAGAGACAGGGAGGAGGGCAGGAGGAGGCCACTGGCAGCATTACTGCCAGGAGGCAGAGGCCACAGAGGAAGACTGGAGGAGGAGAGAAAGGAAAAAGGCTGGTTAGTGTTCACCGAAGGACTGTATGGGCTAAGATTCAGTGGTAAACGGAGGAACTGGTCAGTTTCGAATGATGGTGGCTGCAAAAACGGAAAAAAAGGCTAAGTCATCCATCCCACAGGCTAAAAGGAATGTCTCTCCATCGCTCAGGGGTGGTGTTCATATTGTTATTCAAAGCTGAGAAGATGTGGATAATTTCCATTTTCCACGTTTCGTTCCAAAAGCTTTGAGGTTTCATGGATCTTTGGGTATTCCTGAGGTCTGATCAGAAACTGCTTCATCACAAATTACAGATCAGTTATCACCCAAAAAAAAAGATCAGCGCACACACAAAGCTCAGCACACACTCTCTGTGACGGTGTTTGACTTGTGTGCTCGGTCTGACCGTTTGGTCCTGCAAAGTCAGATATTAGAGCTCTTTTTTGTCTCCGTGTTAAATGGACACGATACAAAAGCGGCACTCATATTCCTGCTTTTCCACGCTTTCTTTTGTACTCCTCTGTTTTTGCCTGCATTTCTCTCTTTTCAGATTATCTCTCCGTTCCACCATTTTTACTCTCCCACTCAAGTCTCTTTATCATTCTCATACTCTCCACACTCCTCTATATTCCCTCGCTCTACTTTTCACAATGGCTGACTTTGCTTCCATCCAATTGCTTATCAACATGAATTATGCTTTATCTTGTGTGTGTTTGGGCGCGCGTGTGTGTATGCGTGTGTGTGTGTGTGTGTTTGCTCAGTGCCCACTAAGGCTTGATATTACACGCCAGAGAATAGACACAGCACTTTTCACTGAGTGACAGAAGCCTTTGCTTCACCAGCACGTTTCATCTCTTGCATCATCTGCATATTATTAGCATCTATTTCACAGTCTGCAATTTGCTTTCGCCACATCTCCTCTGTTTTCTTGTTTGCTCCCTCCTTTCTCTCATTCACATTTCCATCCTGATGAAACTCCATGTAAGAGCTCTTTACTACCTACTGCATGTTCTGATATAGAATAATAATATCCATATGTTAGTATACAGTTATTTTTGCTTTAAACATTATGGTAATTCTCATTATTCAAAATTAAACATTTTCATCCCAACATTTTTATTATTAGTTTTGTGATCTTAATAATTAAATTACTTAATCGGGGATACCATGGACCCAACTTTGCATTCAAATTACCGGTAAGAGAAAAATCTGTGTGATGTTTCTCTTGTTCCTCTGTCCCTGTCTCTTTGCTCCATTTTATATTATAATCCTAATCTCTGGGAAAATGGACTAAACTTTAAAAATAGATTAAGTCGCGTATCCTGAAGCGTCCTGTGCCATTTCACCGTGTGTCGTTGTCACGTCTGTCTCTCGGCGAAGCAGCTCAGTCTGGAGGGATTCAGCATGTGGAGAAGGTGAAACAGGGACGGAGACACATGAGGACGGTATTTTATGTTAGACCTGAACATTCTGTCATTATTCAGCCTTGTATTCGTTCTCTCTCCCCTTCTTTTGCTCCTCCTTACCAGTTCCTTCCCTCAACGTCAAAGCCTGTCTTCTAACATTCATGAGTGGTTTTAGTTGCTCTCGTGATGGAGCAACTTCTTGTTTTGGCTTATTTTAGCCGCTCCAAATCCTCTCTGCTGCAGCGCTCCACGCAGCCAAAGCAGAGGGAAAAAAATGTTCTGCCACAGTCAAAAAAAGAAAGGAAGTCCAAATACCTTTAAGTGGTTCTTTGCTGTTTAATTCAGCGCACACAGACTTAGGACTGAATCTTTTATAGGACTTCCCAAACACATCTCGTAAAAAAGCACTGACATATTTGGCGAATGTAGGCTGGCAATGCTCTCAGCGACAGGAACAAACCAAGACAAGCCATTAAAATGCAACATGATGTTCCTGTTTGATTGAAGTAAGACTGCAGAAGAGACTCTGAGCGCAGTAATGGACATCCTGCTTCCATCACCCCCTCCTGGAGTTGTTGTCAGAAGTGACAAGTTATTTTTAAAGACTGTCAGTCCAGCAATGAGAAACATAAATCTCACGTGTCTAGGAAGTCCTTTAATTGTTCCAGTCACTGTCTTGTCTTTAGGCCTCAAAATGGCATCTTTCATCTTTATCAGTGTTCACCTTTACAGTAAATGAAGTCTAAATTTTATCATTTTAACCTTGTCCAAGTACATTCAGCAGCATGGTCTCGTTTGCTCTACAAAGGCAGAGCTGTTTGATAGCGTCTCCTAGACAGCAGGACTTAACGGCTCGCTCAGCTGTCTGTAAGCTTATATCTGGAGGCCCCGCTGACACCGGACCCCATGTGATGTCATCACCACATGCACTTGTTATTGAGCCCAGTTGCATGTTACCTGGGGCCAAGCTGTTTTCCATGCAACTGACACACTGGCTATCATGTTACTGGACCGGCAGGTCAGCTGTCCTCCGTGCAGCACACCCACTCACCCTAGTTTTCAGAACTATTTCGTGTTTCACGCGGAGCGCTCGTCCTCAGCGTGACCGATCGATCCTGCACGTTTAAATCGGACTTCTCTAAAACGAGCAGCACCTGATCCACAGGCCGGAGCAACACTGAACACTTCCATGTTTGCTTTAATGTCTGTAATGGGAAAACAAAAATTGCCAGCTAAAAAGGGACTGGGCAAGATACAAAACTGCATTAATGCAGTAAAAAAAGAGGTTGCTACAATGTGTGATCTTGAATGGAAAACAAGAACTCATTTAATCAACAGATGGAAAATAGCCAGTCATCGGGTGTCTGTCCCCCTTGAATCTTGTTGTCCTCTCCATACACTCTACCATCCTTTTCCAGGCTCTGTGTAAAAGAATGCACGTCTTATCAGCATCCCAGCGGTACAGTTAAAGCTTTTTCCCCAACGATGATAAGGTGATGCTGTTACCATAGCGACTAGATGCATTTTAAATCAAGAAGACTACATGGGGAGTGTTTGGAGTTCACATGAAATCCCATCATTTAACCCACATTGTCCAACATCACATGACTCCTGATGAGACGGGAGCTTGCTCACATGCTGGAATTCACAATCCCTCTCTCTCACACACACACACACACACACACACACACACAAAAATGCACAAACAGCAGTTGAGGATAACGAGGAGCTGTAGGGCTTTGGATGTGCTCCTGCTGACACTGTGATGAGCAGAGGAGAGCAGAAACTGTTGTCCCCAATGGTTTCATACTTTCTCAGCCCCTCCAGGATTGCTTCAGAGAAATAATCTGCATTTTTGCCTTTCTTCCTTTAGTGTACCCTTGTCTCTTTCTATCCTCCACTTCCTCGCTACCTATTCTCTCTCGCACGGTCCCTATTGTCCTTGTCGTCCATGATGATTTTGGCTTCCATAAGACAGGCTCATTATTTTGCCTCGGCGGGGTGAGAGCCTATAGCCCAATATGTCTCTGTAATGGATCCTATCTGTAACAATTTGTTGTGACACATAGGCAAAAACATGGCTAATGGGAAAAGTGTGACATGCAGAGCTGGTGTGGGAGGAAAGGTGAGTGACAGGTAGGATGAAGACATTGAGTGATAAATGGGCAGAAAGCTGAGGGGGAAACAAATAATGGCAGACAAGCTAAAGCCTAATTTGAGGCTGCGTCCAGAAAGCTTTGATGGATGTGCTGCTTTCAACTGGAGCTCACTCCGGGGCTGAATATGGTCACAATTTGGAGAGAAAGTTGAAGGACACTTGTCTCTGATAGCATCAGTGTGCCGAGAATAGAACAGATTTCTCCCTGGAAGTGTGACAGGTCATGATGTGTTCCCAGAGAAGGGCAGATAAACAGATGCTATTGATCCAGATTGCACGTGCATGGCCACACACAGCCATAGAACACGGAACACTTCAGGTCTTTGTTCTAGTTCTCTTCTGCAACACACTGCTTTTTTAACAGTGGCGACAGCCCTGATCCTAAAATTTGACTTCCTGTATATGGATAAAGGTCTGTTATTGTCTAACCAGCTGCACATATTGGGACCTTTAGAATGATTGTTCTTTTCAGAAACACTTTCAGCGTTTTTAATGATAATTCTTCGTTTTTATATATTTAGTATCATCCCATCCGCCTCACCTTGAAGTCATTCTGGACTTGCTTTAAGTTCAAAGCAGTAATGTTGTTTGTCAAGTTCAGGAGCGGTGCTGTTTAAGGCGGGGGGGGATTATCCCCACTCATCCCTGCCAGTGTCCTTTGAAATTGTGCACATTTGTGCTGTTTTGTGCGTTCGGGCACCCAGGCAAATAAATAAGAATTAAAAAAAAAAAAAAAAAACCTTCTGGAAAAGCAGATCTGCTGCTCTGGCAGGCATGAGTCTGCAGATTTCTGCTTGCAACACTGCAGCGGGTCCTTCAAGGTCAGCTCAAATCATCAAACATGAACGGGAGGTGGTGGAGGTCAGCACCCAGGATGTTTGTGCAAGAGAAGAGAAAAGATTGGAATTTACCGGCAAACTGCCACAATTGTTACAGCTCCTGATGCAGAATTTTACAGTTCTAATTATTGATGATTTATACCTTCTTTATTTTAATGGTGCAAATTAGTTTGTTTGGCCCTTTCTAGGATGAGTCCGTCTGAATTTTAATCTTTAAACCGCAGCAGTGCTTCCCACTGTTCTGTGGTTTTACGTCAGACTTAGTGTCCCAGCTGGGTGCAATAAATCCACCAGCTGTCAGCTGGGATGTATTTAATTTGTCACTACATTGATCTTCAAACATTGAAGATCTTTGTGTGTAGTTATCTCTATCAAATATCTTCAGCTTAGAGCTGCTGCAGGGTGAAGCTTGTTTTGACGGCTTAATCCAGCAGTTTTGCCACTGGACCGCCTTCTGACCCGTTTAATCACTGCGCAGTGCTGCGGCTGTATGCCGAGCACGAGGCTACAGCCGCAGCAACTGAATAACTGCTGTGTTCCGAGCTAAGCGTTCTGACCCGGGTCAGCGTCTCGGCACCCCAGTTAAAGTGGATCCCTTTTTCTCTGTCACTTTCTCCGCTACTCTTGACATGGTTAGTTAATCTTCCATCTTTGTTTGGAACCGCAACAAGAAGCATAAACACGTACTGTACACACACATTATGATCGGTTAGGCTGCATTGTGTGCGTGTGTGTGTGTGTGTGTGTGTGTGTGTGTGTGTGTGTGTGTGCTTGCTGCGATCATGGAGGCCTGGAGGCACCATATGTTTTGTGGTTCACTCTCTGTTCTCCCTCATCACCTCTCTCCCTTCATCCATCCTTCTCTTTGCAGTCTTTAAAGTCTACAGCTTCTTGATCTTATCTCTCCTCCTAACATCATTATTCCTCTTTCCACCACTACGTTTGAATTCTGTTACTTTTATTGAATTTATCTGCCGTTTTTGTCCTCTTTCACACATTTGTTTTACTATTTAAACACAAATATATCTAATTTGACATTTTAGCCTCATTAGTTTAAGATTTTAAACATACAAATATACACAGTATAAAGACAGTGTTGATATTCTGGAAAATAAAACCTCAATATATTTTTGTCTTAGAATGCCAAATAGTGAGTCACGCAAAATGTAATAGAAAAACTTCAGACAAATTGAAAGCAAATCCTGCTCCGTCCCTCTGACCACTTACAAATCTCAACAAAAGCTTTTACAGATTGTAAAACACGAATTCTGCTGGTTCTCAAAGACAAGTAAATGTGCAAGTGCATCTATTGATCATTTGGCACCAAAGTAAGCGCTTGATGTTTTTGAATTAGATTGAAACACAAAGAAATGCTCTGTGATGCTTTCACAAACATTGCTTTCTGTGAAGCAGCATCAGAGCGTGGAGGATTTGGGCTTTATTTAAGTGCTTTCTCAATTTTTTTACATTTTTGGTCCCAATTAAACTAATGTGTATAGGATTTTAATGGCATGTCTAATAGAATTATTAGATCACAAGGCCACTGCCTAGGAAGGAAAGTGTGGTAATTTTGGCACATTTTTGTTGCAATAGAATAGAATAGAAATATTTTTATTTACCCCAGGTTTGGGAAATTCACTACCTAAAGCAAATAACTGTTTTAGCAGTACACTGTTAAAGTCAAAAAAACGTAATTGCACTTAGAAATAAAACAATTCTTAAAACTGCTGGAGAAGATATTTGGTTTATTTTCTGTTAGCATTAGCTTTAATGCAATTTTATCACTTGAATGCCTAATAGAACACACACACAGATAAAGGAGTTGCACTGACGTGAATTACCACAGAGACGAGTGGAAGGTGGAAGTCAGGTGAGAAGACAAAAGAGAAGGGCCAGGGCACCAGTGTGATGAAGCGGAGAGATGTCTACCCATCCGCCCTGAGCCACTGCGTGGGTGTGTGCCTTTCTGACAGATACGGGTGAATTGCTGTTTAGTGTCCCTGGTGCTTTTTGGGTTATTGTTGCCGTTGGAAACATACCACCTCTGTAATAGGAAGATGGCTGTTTTGCTGCCGCTTCTGCAAAATTGTATTTTCCTCCTGTGCTGATTGCGGCGTGCCAACTCAGGTTGCGCTGATGAGAAGGAGGAAGCAGCTTTCCTGTTTGTCTGATTAGCTGAAGAAGCACGTGAAATCTTTTAGCAAGCGGGATCCACTCCACAACAAACCTGCACATATGCCGCTGTCATAGCTGTTGCTATGCTACCCGAATTCAGATGGGTCGTTGTTTTGATGGAGTATACCCGTAACAACAAATGGGAAGAGAGATGGGGGAGGGTTATGACGGTAGGAAGACGTGGACAACAAGTGAATGAAAGAAGGGAGGAAAGACAGGTGAAAATTGGGCTAGAAAATTGATGTGAGCGAAGAGCCAGAAGAGAATAATGGGGAGAGGACAGAAGAAAAAGAGAGGGCAGGAGATTGGAATTGAGGAATGAACAATAGCTAGGGAAGAAAAGAAAGGATGACAAGACAAATAACCTGCAGCTCTCTCCATCCCCTCTTCACTTCTGTTTCCATAGACTGCAGGCTGTATTAATACATGCAGTAATGTGGCATTTCACTGGAGGAACTGGCATGTGGCCACTGTTCGTGTGTGTGTGTGCGTGTGTGTGTGTGTGTGTGTGTGTGTGTGGGGGTAGGTAGGTATGCTAACAGCAGCTGTCAAAACAGGCAGTGTTCATCCTTTCATGTGAACCGAGAATACTGCAGCGCATGGGCAGATAGAATGGAGTAGCAGAGGAGCACTGGTTTTCCTCTCCACAGGTTCTCCTCATCCCTTTGCCCAGTATGGTGCACTCACCAGGTTTCGCCAGGTAGCGGGTGGTAGAGCTGGCAGGAGGGAGGCCGATGGGCCCTGGTGGGTTGATGTTTGGGGGCATGATGCAGCTCTTTAGCCTTCCTCTGCTGGAGGAGCGGGGTTGATGGGGGCGTCAAGCCGCCATGCCTGCAGCCTTCAACAGGGTGGTGACAGTGAAATACCAAACCTGTGGAGGGATATAAAGTCAGTTTCATTTAGAATTTCAGACCCTCAGGCAGGTTAAGTTCTATTTAGCACAAGCACGATGCCCTTTGTGCACAAAAAATATATATTATATTTCTATAATGAGGCTGTTGTCACCTACAGCACAAATACGGCGTGCATGTGTTTGTTAACGGGCATCACAGTGTGTCCTCTGGTATGCCTTGAGAGGGAATATTAGATGTGCTTTGGCAGTTTACACAATCAGTCTTCGTTCCCCTTAGACAGACCCCCTGCTGCTACTGTCTGGCACTGAGAGTGACACCAAGATTGAGGCAACATGAACACGACACTGGGTGGGAGAGGAGCAAAAGAAGGCAACATGAACACGACACTGGGTGGGAGAGGAGCAAAAGAAGGCAGGGAGAATTTACACACCTACATATATATACAGTAACAATCACATTTACATATATATACAGTATATATATATATATATATATATACACTGAGGTGATCAAATTCTGGAATTACTGTTTTAGGTTTGTTTTTGTTTTTTTAAAGGCAAACGCGCATGCACAACCTGTGGTGCTGCTGTTGTTGGATGCAGGGTGCAGAGCTGATGGGAGCGAGGTGAAAGAAAGAAGGAGGTAAATAGGGAGTTGTTAAAAAAAGTAGCCGGTGATTTAGACTCGCTGCAGGAAGGAGACGTTGTTTAGCTCTGCAGGCTCGTGGAGACTTGAGCTCGTGATGCCTTCAGGTTCTGGTGCAGCATCTGGGTAAGTTTATAGGTCTGGGGCTGTCTATTTCCATAACAATTATTAGAAAAAGCCTTTAGGTTGGTATTGCAGTATCTGTATTCCAGTATAGAGCTGAGAAGCTTTTATTTTTGTTGACAGTTCTGCGATGTTGCTGCTTCATTTACTGCAGTGTAATGAAAACGCTCACATAATTGGAAAAAAAAACTTGTAAAACAATGAAAACTTGAAAATATTAATTTACTGCCTGAGAGAGCTTCAAGCTAATCCTCATTTCACTGTCAGTAATTGTAATTTATTTTAAAAAATAAAAACAGCCTGGAGTTCCTCTGCATCTTCTTTTTTTTGGCCCAGCATTGAAACCCCATCAGCACCACGACAATCTTTGTGGAGTACTCAATTTATCCTGCAATTTTCCATGAAATTAAATGAAGTAAAACATGTCCTGGTGTTTGTTTCCACTCGAGAACAATGCTAAGGTAATTTAGCACCTGTTGCAACAAAAAGGTATCACAGGAAGGACAAAGGGGATGATGAAGGTAGCGACAACTTTTCAGCGCCGATCAGACAGTCCAACCAAACTCTCAACAAGAGGAAATGTTGGTTAAATGTGGGCTAAGTAGAAAGAAAGGAGTGTGGGGGAAAAGATACAGATGTCAAAAGGAGAGTAGGTGTCCATGTGCCATTTGTTTTGTCATTTTTGCTGTCACTATTTGCCAGTATCACCTTTTTTTTTACTGCTCACCCCATTCACAAAACTGCAGAATGTGTAGTTTCTTTCCTGTCCTCAAACTCGTCCTCTGCTTTCTTTACAACTTTCACCTTATGTGTCTAGTATTCCAGTGTTATTTATTTCTTACTCTTTCTCTTCCCCTCCTAATTCTTTTTCTTCTGTCTGTAACAGAGTATCGCAGGCGTGTGCCGCACAAATTTCGACAGATGAATGCAATTAAAGTCACATTAGCCCGGACCTACTGGGAAATTTCAATAGTTCTTTTTAAATGAGTGCCCAAGCCTTGTTTGGGGGGGAAAGGGAAGGATTTTAAGGGTTGTAAAGAATTTGCGAAGAGCCCTCATTCTGGCAGTGATTTACAAGATTAGAAATTTTACATTAAGGTGTTGTGATCAGTCTTCTCTTGCCATTGTTCACTTTACGTATCTGTGTAGCAGTTTTAATTAGTGTAAAAATCACTTTCTAAAGCCTTCCGTTAGCAGTGACACGATTGCTGTCTGTGTAAATTGGACGATTAATCAACCAGTTAGTAATTCTGTGTGTTTTCTTGGGTAGGATAGAAGTGTTAATCAGTATTAAGTGAAATTTCAGAGTCACTTTCAGAGTGCACCAGAACAAATGGCTAGAAAACTTGTCACTGTTGCCAATTTATCCTTGTTTAGATACACAATCGGAGTGGCTAAAAATGAGAATAAATCGCATTGAAGCAACTGCGAGTGTAGAAAAAAAATTCTTCATTAATGAATACAGATGGAGAAATGTGCCAAAATCCTAATCGTCTGTGCGATTATGCTGTATTTGCCCTTGAAATGATGTATGGCGGTTGTAGCGGAGGGTCACCTCTGCAGCCGCGTGTCACTGTTCACCCACCCGTTCCCCTCATATTAAATGGGTTTCGGGCTATTTTCAGGAAAGCTTTTTTAAACAATTTGACCCGGACACAGTGGCAGCCAAAACCCACACATACACATTTGTCCACGTGTAAATAGTTGGGTGTCACAGTATCCTGTGTGCAGGGGAGTCAGGTGACACCTCCTCCTCTCCTTCCGTGCTATTTTCTTCATTCTGTTTATCCCTCTAACTGTTTCCTGTCTGCACTTAAGCTGGATTTACACTCCACTTGAACAGACCACCAGCTGCTGCTGCTGGTTAGCATGTGATGTTTTCTTCACAGTTTTTAGCACTAGGGAAGAATTGTTTGAAGTTAAAATGCACCTGCATGAGTTGGTCTGTTGTCTTCTCTATGTGTGTGTGGAAGAGAGGCGGAGAGAGAAATATTGCATACAGGCTTGCCGAAATCTGATTGACATAAAAACCTTCAACTCTACATATATAACACACACGCACACGCGTGCATACACTGTTGTGTAGCTGTTGTCAAGTGTTGGCTTGTCTATGCATTGTTTCAGGTTCCTTTGTTTTAAAATTAGATTAAAGTTTTCACAAACTTCAAAATGATTAAATAGATCTTAGCTTTTGTTCGCGTGTGTGTGAGTGTGTGTGATGGTACCAAATACAGGTTGCTATCATTAAATAGGCATGCAGCCAAAAGACTTTCAACTGGTTTTTAGCGTCTTAAATAGAAGAGGAGAGACGCATGCATGCGCATGACATGCCAACAAGTTAAAGACTGAGGCATGTACATGCTGAAAGACACATGGTATGAAAATCTGTACACGTTTATAACCACAGCACCCATGCAGACACACACTGTACAAAGGCACAATCTAGGCTTGCTGGCTGTTTAAATAGACCTGCCTCCTTTACAAAAACAGGAGAAACAGTGTTCTAAATTCATAAAGAAGTTTATATTCAATAATATTCTCTCCTACGATGATGTTTTTATTTTTATTGTGTTTTATTGTGTTTACATTATAATATGCTGAGTTTTGTAGGGTCAGACTGACGGTGAGTAATTTGTTTATGTCACAGTACTCAAAACTAGGAGTATTTGCACATTTTGAGATCATTTGCATTTGGTAGGTAGTCAAGTTTACAAAAAGTGTCCTATTATTTTGACATCTGTTTGATTATTAAATGGCACCTAATCATAGATCCCGTTAGTCATAATGATCGTTTCACTGGCTTTTGTTTTACAAGTGTGTCTACAGGCTGCAGAGGGTATTTTTGTCATTTTCCATTAATGGCACCTGAGGTAGAGAGGCTGTGAGTGCATCGGGGTGGAGTGTCTCACTCCCACTCCATTGTCATATAATTACAGTGTAGCCCTCACAAGTCAATCCGGTTTGAATGGCACCTCTTTAAATTAACGGCAGAGCCAAGAGATTGTTCACAGCAGCAGGTGAAAAAACATAGTGAAATAGTTGTGCAACTCACATGTGCGTTAAGGAAGGTAAGGGTATGGGACTTAGCTGTCCTCTGCACAGCCAGCATGCAATAGAAATAAAATAAACAGAAAGATTTTTGTCTGGAAGCTGCGGTTCAGTGTTTCCAAGCAAGCATCCTGTCAGTGGAGTGCAGAAGTTGCCATGTTTAAAGTCCAACAAAAGGATACGTGTACATGCATTAGCCATGATAAACCGTAACATTTCTTTCTAAAATATTTAGAACGCACAACATTTAACGTTGTTTAAATCAAACAACTCCTGTTCATACTAAGTGTATAAATCCATGTGTAGTGTACACTGCTGCTTGTGCTTTTTTTGCGGTTTGTTTTAAAATATTAATATCTAAAATATTCCTTTAGTCAGGTCTTGTAAACATAAACAGTTGACGCTCCCACTTTTCCTGCCCTCTGCTGTAAGCTTGGCTCTAAAACCACAGCCCAAAACTTGGGTATTGCACCTACCCAGGAAACAGTAGACATTTTTAGCATCCCGGTCCTCCAAGCATGTGAGTTTAGCCCTGTCAGAAATGCGTATTTGTTTAATAAGGAGGGTAAAGGCAACTCTGCCTCTGCCTGAGGGTTACTCTGAGCTCATTCAAACCGGACTTTTCTACAAAGATTAGTTTCTTTGCAACAGACTGCATGACTGTGACCACAGACACACTTACCTTATGGCAGGGACTCCCGGATCGCAACAGCCGTATGGTCTTCTGCCTCCAAACACCCCCCAACCAAATAATATCTCCCCCAAAACAATAAAAACAAAACTGTCTCATAAACAATGAGGGGAAACAGCCACTACTCGTTTGGGAAATCCATCCATTCAAGGTCCACGTTAGAAAAGAATAATCCTTGCTGTATACAGACAATCCCCCCAGCTCCTTCTTCAAGCCACCAATGAACTGTGGAAAAGGAGGGATTGTGTGGGAAAAAAACAGGGATTGTAGATAAAAAATGAGGTGAAGAGAGGCTTAGAAACACGAGAGCAGGGAAGGGAGGATGAGGTCCGTAGAAGGGTAGAGGGATGGAGAGAGTTAATCCTTTCTTTCGGATCTATTCCCTATAGGAACGATACGTCCTGCCCGCTGCCTTGTGCACCGCCGTGTGTCTGAGAGGTGTGAGCGTGTGTGAAAACGGGAGAGAGGGAGGGAGAGCGAGAAGAGTGTGTGTGAATGCGAGAGAGACAACGGCATTGGGTTGCTGGCGTCATGCGCTTGCCCTGGTGTGTGTGTATGTGTGTGTGCGCGTGTCGCTATGTTTGTGATTCCTGCACTCAGCATGCATCAGTAATCGTGTGTATGTGTGTGTGTTTATTCACACACACACTTGAGGGTTGTCTTTCTGGTCCACGTATGTGAGTGTGAGTCCCCATTCCTTTCTCTTCCCCCCCCCCACACACACACTCCTTCCCGTATGTTTGTGCAGTCGTGCATGGGGCAGAAGAGAGAGAATGTGTGTGTGTGTGTGTGTGTGTGTATGTGTGCGTGCGTGTCCTGTCAAATATAGCAACATTAGTGTATGCTGCTTCTGTCTGCCTGCAGCTCTCCCACTGTGAGAGAGGATGAGGGAGGTGGAATACAGAAAGAGTGATAATACAAAAGAGTGAGAGTCAAGAGAGAGAGAGGGAGTGAAAATGGAGGGAGTAGGAGGGGAGGATGAGGATGAGGAGAGTATAGGGAGGTGGTGAGAGAAACAGAAAAGAGCTTGCTCAAAAAGAGATAAAGGTAGGAGTAGAAAGAAGGAGGCAGAGGACAGGTTTGTTTGGTGGGTGATGGAAACAGGAGCGACAGAGAGAGAGAGATGCGAGCTACAGCGAAGGAGAAGGGAGGAGGGCAGGAGGGATCAGCTGATTCAGTGAAGATGAGAATCTCCCTCTGCCACATGGGCTTTTCTCCTCCCTCTTTTTTCTTTTCTCTTTTTGCTCTTTCATTATCATTCTCTTCCCTGTGGCATCTCTGGTATGCCTGTGTGTGTGTGCGTGTGTGTGTGTGTGTGTGTCCATAAGAGACTGACAGATTTGAGGACTGCCAAAAACATGCCTTGTAACACACATATTAAAATGAATATGTGTTTGTGTGTGTGATGAAGTCATTTTGAGTCCTTTCCAAGGTGTCATCTTTTTACTTACAACAGGAACAAAAACCAGCCTTCATCACATGATAAGATCGATCCTGAGTTAAACTGAGATCGGCTTGAGTCGACATTATCTCCACACCCGAGACCCCTCACTAGAGTCTCTTTTTTAAGTTTACACTAGAAAAGCCAGGATATCATAACGGTGGAACTTCAGACGGCTGAGCATCACTGTGACCTTCCAAGTTGCAAATTTAACAAACATCATCGTTTCATCCTCAGCACACTGAAACATGTGATCGATTTGAGGCGGATCCCCAGGGTGGTGGGACGGGGAGGACCTTGTGTTTACTCGCGCACAAGCATGTAATTATTTGGCAGCTTTTCCACGTGGACTGAGTCATAGTTGTCATACACACATTGTGCCGTTAATTAGCATGTGTATATTTTGGCTCCACAGTGCAGCCTATAATTACATGCGAGTGTGCATGTGAGGAAATCGGCTGCTCCTCTGTGAGTCACTGAGCGCTAACACTGAGATCTATGGGCACGTTTATATTATCAACACCTTTAAGTTGCAGCTTGAAAGAAATCTCTTTAGACCTGTGAAAAATGGACGCATGCAGAGAAATGTGTTTTTCCATCTCCTCTTCTAGACCATAACTCTGAAATTGTTCCTACCATATGCAACTTCCCCGAGTTGCACCCATCGCTGTTTCCCCAGTGCAGCCTTTGGCTTCGCACAGGCTAAATAAAAGACTGGTCAGCCGCCCAACACACAAATACGAGCTGAACACGAGGCCACTGGTTTCCTGTTCAAACGTGGGTGCTGTGCCGGCCACATTGGCGGCCAACGTGCTTCCTGGGAGACAGAAGACTGATTGGGCTGCCAGTAGTGGCTGCCAGCGCTGGCTCTATAGGACACACTCCTCAGACGTAGACACGAGACAAGGGCTGGCAGAAAGGACGTGAATGTAAGAGAAGATGCGTCACACCTCTGCTTATGGAAGAATTCTTTAGACGTTTTTCAGTGGTTGGAAGTTTTGCACCAGAAATAGAACTACAAAGGAAGAGGGTTTCAGTCCTGGAAAAGAAAGGAAGCCTGATATATTTGGTCCTCTAAGGAATAAGTGCTGTATACTTTTTTGGAGGGTGATTAAAAAGTCTGACAAGGAGGCCATTTGGAATCAGGATCCATTGCTGGTGCCAGCACTTCCTGCCAAAGTGACTTTTATGGCTGGTTCTGTTCCATCAATGATGCAAGAAATTGCTGATAAGAAATGGTGACTGGTAGTTTTTGGGCGGAAAAAACTCGAACTTGTTACATTCCGCCTGGCTAATAGAGCCGGGGCTGTTGCACAGGCTTATTTATGAACTAGGGTGGCAGATTAAACCCTGATATGGACAATATATGCGTTTCAACCCATTTTTTTCCTCTTGTCTTTCTCCTACAGCCTTCAGCCTTCTCTCTTTCACCTGGACTAATTCATTTTTCTCCTTCATCTCTATTACTCTCTATCTTTACAGACCCCTGCCCCCTCCCTTGTTCTGTAATTTACTCTGCTATTGGGTGAGTGTCAGTGACGATGAATCGCCTCCAGTCTTTCTAGTGTAACGTATAAGTCTGGGCGGACATGTTTACAGCTGCAACCACCACTTTCTGCTTTCAGCAGGCGGCTTCAAGGCTGAATACATCTTCGAATGCGCTGAAACAAAGCACTCTATTTCATTCCAAGGATTCACTTCTACTTGCGTTCCCATTTATCTGTGTTTTCTATCTATCATGTCTGACTCCACTTAGAATTGAGCAGACACTTTTATGGCTCCTTGGTCAGGTGGGTCAGAGGGGATTCCTCCGTGAGAAATCAATCAAATTTTTATTGCTGTGCTGAAACAATTATTTCTTTTATTGTATTTGCTGGATAAAGTGTTCCCAATACTCTTGGTATTTAGGGCATGAAATATATTTTAAATGGTTACTTTGAAGATTATTATGCCCCATTTCATCATATTTTTAATGTTTTTGGCCTAAAAGCCATTATTCAGTCGTATTTTTCTCTATTTATTTAGTGAGATCCAATCAGCAGATTTACCAGCAGGAATCAACATGCACCGTAAAATGAATGCACATGACTTGTAAACAACATGCTGATACATTATTAATAATACTTAATTGATTCTATTTAACGCCAGACAAGCGATAAGTTAGCCGGGGGCTGTTCTGGAGGCCGGTAAACGTCTAATGTCCCAAAGTTGGTTATTGAAATCGTGAAGTATGAAGCATAAACTGTTCTCTGGGGCAGCGTTCGCACCAGCAGCTCTGTGTCGGCTGCTCCGCCCGGACACTCTCAGTCCACGGTTACAGCTGCCTTCCGACTGGTGACTGCTGGGATAAGCTCCAACACACCCTCTGACCCCTAATTAGAAAAAAAGCGTCAGTGTATTAAAAAAACCGCTGGGATTAGTTAACAGATGTCTTTTTTAAAATGTGGCGCATAAAATGCACATGGCCTCTTTTCGCTTTCATTCGGATGTTTTAATGGTATAGTTTGGCCAAACAACAGGCATATCTGCAACCGGACATCCAGGCACTAAGCGATTCCGAGTTGACGCCAGCTTTGTCTGGTATATTTTCCTGTAACACGCTGCTGTCTGTCACTGCAGCATAAGTTAAATGGTACCACGGATTATGAAGCATTTCAGATGTACATGCGCACACACACACAAACACACATACACACACAAAGTTTATCCCCTTGGAGAGTCTCATTAATTTGGCCAAGATGATTTGTTCTGAATTCATCACAGCTAGACAGATGGTAGTGAGGGATTTCCTACCAGGAGGAAGAGAAAGGGAGAAAAGAGAGAGGGGAGGGAAATTAGAGTTACAGGAGATGAAGAGAAGAGGAGGAGAAGTAAGAAGAGATAGAAAAAATACAAAGAGGTAGGCCAAGATACAAATTTATGGATTAGCAGGAGGAAATCAAGGGAGAACTGGATGTTTTAGAGAAACTGATATAAATTGCTAGCACCATAAAGTGATTTAGCACAATGTTTTTATTTTTACTCTCTGTTTTTGGTGGATCAGACAAGAAAATGTCACTCCCTGACCTTCTCCTGCTAAATCCCCATGCTGCTGCTTATTTGTGAAACATAAAAAAAGATTAAAAAATGTGGAAAAAATAGCAGTTTTCAGGCCCTATTTTACAACCTGCACCATCACTGCTGTACCTCATAGTACGTTTAGGTGCACTGAGCACTGAGTGTTACATAAGGCAGGCGTGTCATTTACACACGACTGATTACCTTTTGTATCATAAAAGACCGAAATGATTAGTGGGTTTGACACCAAATTAGTGCCCAGCTAAAATGTTGCTGCATTAATTCCTTTTTGATGAACGATTAACACGGCTTCACGGCGCAGCTTGTAAAAACTATGAGCGTTTTTGGTTCAGCCGATTCTCTATCACACAGGCCCGTGTTTCTGCCCGTCACTCCTCTATGAATGATTTAGTGAGCGTGCCTCCAACGGGCCCGCTCGAGAAGGCTGGGAAACTAGGTTAAGTTGAGGTGGGCTCCGCTGATGTAGAAGGTCCACGCACACAGACACAGCCAGCGTCACCTGCATTTGTTTCCATCCTAAAGACGGGGCATTTACGCGTTTAACACTCAGTCACTTCTGTTCTGTCAACTGAGGGCAAAGTCAATTACGCTGCCTTTGTTTTAGAATTAAACAGCATCATCGGCCATCCCTGTTTGAGCATCCTGTCTCTTAAATCCCACAGTTTTTTATCGGTTTTCAGTGATACAGTCCTCCAAATGCTCCCCTTTGCACCTCTGTCATTGAAAAAGTTGTGCATGAAAGAGTGAGAGACGACAGGAGATTATAGCGAGAACCTGAGAGGAGAGGAGGATGCGGGAGGAAAGTTGAGTCATCCTTTTTTGTCCAATCCTAGCTCTCTGCCTGTTGCTTTGGTAACGTGATGTCAGCGCAGCCTCTGGCAATCCCTCTAAGGTTACCGAGAACAGAACACAGAGGTGTGTGTGCCTGTGTTGCACTCTCTAAAATATCAGACACAAGTTGCCCAGAGTTGGTGTTTCGAGTCAAATTGAATAATTTATCAGTTCCAACAGTCCACAAGTTTCATCTGATTGAGTGTTGCGCATCCGCCTTCCATGTTTTGTTTTTTTTTTCCCTCCCAGTTTTCTCTCTTTGTGTCACAAGGTTGGACAATCGTTTCTGTGTGGACTTTAAGGATTAAACTTTATCTGAGTGCACAAGGTGAAGGTCTTTTTTTAGAGGATCACAATCAACATATCACTTTTCTGCCAGGATCATTATTTGTTGCTTGGCAACATAATATATTTTAGAGAAGTCAGTGGATTGACTCCTGCCGTTTTCATTGGAAATGAAAACAGCAATTTGGATATTTGAGATCAGAGGCTACTGTACTCAGTTTGTATTGATTTTCATTTTTATTTTAACAGGGTCGTGCAAAAATACGTGGGATGGGAGATAGTACTCAGATGAAAACTAAAGATCATCACCCACTAAGGCTTCCAACTGATTTCACTTGCTATGATGAAAAAAACTGTGGAACCAAGAACATTTTTGTTAGAAGCCTTTTGTTGACAGCGGTTGCGTCACGACTGATGAGGTTACGGTTAGATTGAGTCACGAGGATCAAACTGTCACATCATCATCACCATCACCAAAGAAAATGTGGTAGCAAAGGCTTCTAAAAAGCTCTGAACTGCATCTGTTCCAGCTCCTTGTTGTTTGACATTTCGAGGTTATAAACTGTAATTATGTGTTTTTGTGAAAAGGCGATTTATGTAACATTTCCAAGAGTGGGCGCTCTCTCTTTGTATATTTCTGTCAATAAGACATCCCGTTTACAACTGCTGGGTTTCGTGTGCCTTTTTCGCAATAGAAAATTTTCAGGGTAACCACACTTTACAAAACAGCAAACTTTAAAATTATATGTAGGCGTTTTCTTCCTTTCTGGATCAGGTGAACGGGTAAATAATAAAAATGTATTGCTCGGTCTGTCCACTTTTGATGACCTCTGCCTCCTCTTACCTTCACCTTAGTGTAATAATCAATTACCTGCAGGACTTGGCTGCTTGATTTTTTAACTCATTGTCTCATTAATTCATTTCCTTTCGAAAGCGTGCTCCTTTCTGATTGGCAGCTCAGGCTAATTGCAATTTAGGCTGTGTCATGATGGTCACACACACACACGCCTACAAACATACACACACGCCCATTTAAGAGTGAGGATTCACAGATATTGCGGGTGTGTACATGCAAATATCAGCAAAAGAAAGTGTGTGTGTGTATAGAAGAAAGATTGTTTGTTAGACACACAGAACAGAGGTATCCCTTTGATGGTTTTAATTAGATTGTGCCCCGTGACTCAGACAGGGAAAGAAGGCAGATTACTGCTGCCCTCCATAATGGCTCTCTCAGTATCTGAGATCTAAGTGGAGAGAAACGACCTCAAGGTCGACGCAGCGGTGCAGATGTGGGAGAGACTGGTGGGAGAGCGTGTTTAAATGGCCGCAAAAATCAAAACGCAAAAGAAATTCAATTCTGCAAATGAAAAGCCTTTGATTGTTCCTTTTCTGTGTGGCATTTTATTCTGCTGAAAGTTCAGAATGGCAGCAGAAAAAAGTGCTGTTAGCTGCGTCTGAAAGTAGACACGTTTCTACGGACATATTTACTGATCGCAGCAATGGTTGAGCATTATGACACATTAGCACAAATAGGAACACAACAAACACCGATTTCATTTAATTTCGTCCAGTTTTTCTGTGTTTACACCAACTGACAGTTCAACAGCTAATATAATTCTGCAGCTTTATTGGATAACTCTGTTGAGCCTCCAGCTCCCGGCTCCACTGAAATATACTCCACTCTACTGTCTTCCAGGAGCTCCAGTGTGTGAATACACTTCTGCTAAACGCTGTATAGTTAAATATATGTCTGGCCCTGCAGGCAGCCAAGGCTCTCCTCCTCCTGACGTCTCCCTCCACAGATCAAATTTACACACTCATGAAATTTAGATGTTTGCTTGTTGATCTTTTGCATTATCTTAGATGAAAATTATGTCTGTGTGAATAACAGGTCAGAGAGGTGCATCACTCTGTGTGTGTGTGTGTGTTTTCTCTTATTTACTGCCTTTATCATCCCATCATGAAAGTCACTTTCACTCTTCTCCAGTCACACCTAAAAATGACCAACCCATAAACTAATCCCAGCTAAAAATAAAGCCATTTGCCCTCTGACTCCATTAATATGATTCATCTGCAGACAGGATGTATTTAGTATCACACACACGCGCTGATATGTGTATCTTGGGTATTAGTGCATGCAGAGCATCTGTGTCACTATCTGTTGTTTGTGCATATTTGTGTTCATATCTGAGTTTTTGTGTTTTGGGCACCACTGAGGTTCTTCTTTTGTTGATTTTAATAAGCTCGCTGAGAGACGAGTCTGTCATGCCTAAATAAGAAGTAATGTCCTTCGCAGTGACTGTGTCTGTGTGTCTGTGTTGTGTGAATAATACACTTTTTGTACCCTAAGTTTTTATGTAATTAGGATTCCTTTTGGCATTACCACGCTAACTAAAATACTGACGGACAGGCAGCACTAAGCTGACACCAGTGAGCCTGCTGCCTCTGTGTGTGCGCGCGCGCGTGTGTGTGTGTGTGTGTGTGTTATAGACAGAGCTCAGTGTGCGCTGTTGACGAACAGCCTGAACTCACAGCGCCGCTATGTCTTGGAAGGCCAGCTAATGTTTGAGGACTGTCATAAGTGGAGATCCGATGGCAGATGTGATCTGTACAGCAGGTCCTCCTCTCCTCTCCCAGCCTCAGAGACGAGAGAGGCGTGTCGTCTCTCACTCTTGGACCGTAATCGGCTACTCGTGTTCCTTTTTATAAACAGCTGGATTGGAAGTTTCCTCTCTTTGCTTTCAGCCTCCTACAACCTCTAAATAACTCAACACTTCAGCTGGACCTGTTCTCACAACACTAAAATGTTTCATGTTTATTAAATTAGTTTACTTAAATGTGCTTTTTCTCTCTCTCTCTCTCTCTGTAGCCATCGGGGTCCAAATGAACCTGGAGGCTTTTGAGTCTAGATTTTGGGCGATTACGTCACAGGTAAGCCGATGCATACAGGGTCCTACTGCTAAGAGAAACTCTATAAAGGAAGCCAGACATAGCCAATCTTCACCATTTTGCCTGAACATCTGCAGGCAAAGCTTTGCTGTTGTCTGCTGCCACGAGTGTCACGGAGTAGCAGTGAAAATGTTGAGACTGTCCGCTGAATGAGCGCCTGCAGGTGCTGCTCTCCCCAACCCCTGAGTCTCTCGGGGTCGCTGAGGTGTAAAAACATATGCCCACATATTTGTTTCTCTGGTAATGCGCAACCATTGGCAGACGCCATATGCACCACCATCTGCAGCCGCATATTTATCAGGTCGGAGCGTTTGCAGCAGGCCCACCTGAGTGTGCCGCTGCTGAAATCATGCCTGAACCCTTCAGTGGCCGGTGGAAGCTGTTACTGGGCTGGTTGCTTTTGTTTTAGAAGGACTTCTGAAGACATGTCTTGGCCAGCCAAGACATGTCTATCAGACGCGTCTATAGACACGTCTTGAGACGTCTTCATAGTTCTTCATATATATGTACCATGTCTGAAGCCATGTAAAGATGTGAATGTCTTCAGACAAAGTAAAAATGTCTTAAGACCTCTATATGACACTCAATGTCTTCAAGACACTCAATGTCTTGAAGACACAGAAACCTGTTTGAGCGTTATTCCGTGTTCTGCTTTGGCGTCTTCAAATGTTCGTCTCAGGATGTCCTAAGACGTCTTGATTTCAGTTATTAAGATGTCTTAAGATGTCTTGAGACACCCTGATGGCTGGGTATGTATACTCAAAATCATCAGTGCAGCCAAAATATTCCAGTTACTCCAAGTTGATCCGTGTGATTTCTACAGATATAAACTAATTTACACGTATTCTATCCTATCTTACACTCTCCTCTCTGTGGTGATCCCCTCAGCCCCTCACCTCCACATTCTTAGCTTATATAATGATTTACTTTTTATGTCATAGACTTACTGTGCAGCATTTTTATTTTATAGCTTTTGCCTGCACACGTCTCATCCATGCGTGTTCACGTGTGTTGTGTGATGTCCTCTCCGCAGTCTATTTTCAGCCCAGAAGACATACGAACATTATATATTCAGGCGTCACAACACGGGGTCACATGGCAGGGACTCAGCCGCCCCACGGATGGGAACTAAACACATCCGTGACTTAGGGCAGGTTTGTTAAAAATTTAACATGTAGAACTCACAAGAAATGCAAACATGCTGGGATTCCTATTTTTATTTCATCTTAGATGTCTTCGGATTCACTCTGCGTCACGCCCAGTTTTTAGCCGAAAGCGACTCTCCTGCTAACAGCGTTTGCATAACCCCCCGTGTTTTCCAGAGCCCGTCGTTGTAAATAAGCCTCCGCATGGGCCTCAGATGTGAGAGGAAGTGTTGCATAAGTGTAGGAAAACCCTGCCTGACCCTACAGTGACAGTATACTGTTGACTGCCTAAAAATAAGCTATTAGAAATCCATGAATTATGAAAAGAATAAAACATGAGTTTCCATCTAAAAGGAACCAATCAGGATGTGACTGGGTAAATGTTATGACATTCTGCATCAGTTAAAGTAGGATCACTGATGTGTGTGTGTCCGGGGAAAAAAACAACAACATCCAATTTAAATATTTATCCCTGAACCTCGTTTACAGAGGAAATCTAGCATAATTTTTTGTGGAAAAACAAAAACTCTATGGTTTAATCTATTATGACCAGAATACTAAAGCTGTGAGGGCGTGTGTGTGTGTGTGTGTGTGTGTGTGTGTGTGTGTGTGTGTGTGGAAGCAGTTGCAGTGTTGTACTGAGGCGCTGCCGATGAAGTGATAATTGATGCTCTCACCAACGCCGCTGCTACAAGACGAGACAGTTTACTCACACTCTCGGCTCTATTTCTGCACGCTGACACTGGAGATGCACGGGACTCGTAGGGGCGCGCGATAAGGCGAGTTTCATTCTAACAAACTGTGCTGCACTAAACTGGAAAAATGCCTGTGATTATCACGCCTGGGCTGCACCACGGGCGAACACAGGCCCGGATCTCGAAAAAGCAGCCGAGACTCAGACAGCGTGCTTGAAACAAGTGAGGCAGGATGAAGATGAACACGTCTAACAAATGCGAGTGTCCAGCTTATTAAACTGGGCTGATTAAAATGCCACTTTTGATTTTAATTAATTAACATTTAGAGAGTGTGGATACAGAAGACGATTCTGAAATTCCAGCCTGTTGAGGTGGTGGAAGCAGCAGCGAGAGAGGGTTTGCAGGAGTGGCCATAAACATACATGCTGTAAAATTATTATTTGTTTTTAAAGATCCTGTTTGTTTTAGGGATTGATTCAGAAACCCGACTCAGCAAAACCACAGGAAAAGAAGATCCGCTGCGTTAATAGACCTGTGGACTCTGACACCGTCAGTAGTTAGCAGAAAGACTATTGCCTCAGAGGAAAACTTACACTTTATTCTCATGGAAAATAGTGATAGATTATTTTATTCACTGTCTGACAGGTTCTGTATATCCCAGCTGTGATTCTAAAGACATACTGTCCTTCAGCGCCGATCTGCACATTCTATAAACATGAAATGAGATCATAAAAGCACAAGGAAAACGATTGACACTTTGACTCATGACCCTTCCAGTGATGAGCGCCAGTCCTGGGAGATAAAGAGAAAACTCTAGAAAAATCCTATTATAGCAGAGATACCAATCATCCAAATGCAAGTTTCCATTTTTTTTATCTGTGTGTAAATGGTTTATTGATTTGTCTTCAACCTGCAAGAGGACGAGGCAGCATGATGCATCGACTTACACGTTGTTAAGTGAAGTAACACTTCTTCCTCCTCTCTCTTCTTCCTACTTCACAGCCAAATGATACAGATGTAAGTATGCATCACTCCTCCCCTCCTTTTTATGCAGAACAAAATGAAGACCCCCCGCACCCGCTGAGCTCTGTGAAGTCAGCTTCACACTCCAGTTGCAGCAAATGACACGCGTGCACACACGCAGACGCGTGGACATGAAACATGCAGAAGTGAGACTGTTAGCTAGCAATCACAGCAAAGCTAGGCCTATCACATGCAAATTAGCAGATTCCCACTTTTTTTTTTTTGTCACTAACACATACACTCGCACTTGTCTTCACTAACACATGTTCACACATAAACACCTCGGTAGACAGTGTTCAGAGTGTGTGTTCAGAGCTCGTCCACACTGGGATTAACACATATGTGACTGCTTGTGAATGGTTAAACCATGAAAACTTTCCTTCTTTTGCGTCTATCCCTCAGTGCTCCAATGTCGAGGGGACTTGTCCTCTTCAGTGTGACAACTTTGTGAGTGTATTTTGGAACGATTCACCCGTTTAGATATCAAACGTTACTGACACAGATCAGAAATCCCATGTGTGAACTTGTGAATTATGATGGGCGTTTTTGGATTGGTCAGCCGGTTGTTTTCTCTCTGTTTCCCATTCTAGGATCTGGACTGCTATGTGATTGATAATCATGGTTTTGTCCTGGTTTCCAAGCAGCAGAATGATGTGAGTGCACTAACACAGACGAACGTGTCTCCTACAGTTTGTATCAGATGGAGGCCATACTGATGCTACGTCTCTTTCTTGTTCTTTTTCCTTATAGGTGGGAAGATTTCTGGGTGAGATTGACGGCTCAGTCATGACGACGTTAATCAGAATGGGCATGTTCAAAAGGTATCATCTGGTGTCAGTCTGGTGGGCTGGATCAGCGCGTGTGTGCCGTTTGTTTGATGACTTCCTGAAAGAAGCTGTCTGTCTAAAGCAGGAGCACGCACCTCACACCCATAACGTGGACTCCATTTTTTCCAGCTGCATCATTAAACTATTGTATTCATCACTGTAGGAAGGTGGAGTTTTTGTTGTTGTAGCTGCAACAGCTTTTGTTCACCAGCTTCTTTATTTAGCTTATTTGAATACATGCTATTTATAAACAGATGAAACATCTCTTCATGCTTTATTTGACATAGGACATTACATAACTTGTTTTTAACATGCACTTTTGTGGTTAGACCTTTTTTTTTAAATATGTGTGTGTTTGTGTGTGTCCGCAGGGTGTCCTTGTTCGACTACCAGGCCATGTGTAAGACGAACATGCACTCTGTCAGCGGCACTCGTCCACTTCTCAGCGTAAGTACAACGTGCTTGTATTAAAACGTTCTTAACACAGTGTTTTTTTCTGCAGTGTAAATAAACGAATGTATCAATGTCTTTTCAGCCTTTCTACGGTTTGGCTTCAGCCCTCAAGTGGTTTCTCTCCAACTTTGTACTGTGAGTCTTCCAGAATGAAAGGACAGCCTGTTCAGAATCAAAGGGAATAATTTTACTGGTCCACAAAGTAAAAAAAAAATATTTCTTACCACGCTGTAAAAGAGGCCAAGAGGTGTGACAAAGGACTAATGATTTAATGCTCAGTATTATTGTTAATGACTAAATTAGCTACATTATAGGAGGAGCCCAGCTCCCACATCCCTGTCTCATGGTTTCTTTTATTATTAATATTTTTCTTTCTTAACACTTAAAATGATTTAAACCAGCACGTCAGTGGAGCGAGAATATCTGGGTGGTTTTGCATCAGCATCAATGCACAGTTGGCTCAGAAGCTGCCAGATCCTCTTAGAAAGTTCCCCACGTGCAGGAAACCCGGGACTGTAGGTATCAAAAGTGCAGACTACAAGCTGCCAACTGCCGCTTTGTGTTCACTTAGAAGTTGATTTAATTCACAAAATGTTGGTTTTTATTAATGTCTTTGGCACGCATTCATCCCCTTTTCACTGCCCTGCGGTTTTTTTTTTGCAGTGGTGACGTCTCACGCAGGTCAGAGACAAAAATGGTCACCGCAGATAACAATTACTGCTAAATAACTTGAGGGAGCTACTTTAATATTCCCACGACATCAACTTTGGAAACTTGCCCGGATCTGCAACTCCACGCAACACGCCTGCAATCAGCTGTGGTTGATGGCGACGGCGGTGTAATTGCCTCCTTCTCTCCATGCCCTCTCGTCCTCTCTCTCTCTCTCTCAGATTTCTCCTGGAGTTCAATATCTGCAGCTTCTGGCACCCGGAGCATTTCGCAGAAGGTGAGCTCTCCAAGAAGAAATGAGCCCCGATCAAGTATTCACCCACATTTGGAAAATCCAAAGAGGTGTTTTATATCAATGTGTATAAATTATGCAAATCCCGTAAATACGACAATCTTCGGTGCCAATTTGGCCTCGCTCAAGGTATTTCCATTATAAATTAAAGTCTTTAAAGATAATAATCCACAGTCACTCAAAATTCCACATTTTTGAGGGGTTCAGGATTGAAATGTAGATTTGATATAAACGTTAGAGCCTGGGCTCATCACTCACCATTACCCCTTCTCTAATCTAAATCACCTGCTGTCTTTTCACTGCATCTCTATTTGCGCTCTTTGTACATCACCCTGGTCTGTCCATCACTCATGTGCTCTTCATCTTCATTACTCCACCCATCAATCATCCTCTCCTGATCATCCTCCCATCCAGCCAAGCCATCTTTCAGTGTTTGTGAGTATCTGTTTGACAGTGCTTCTCTTAAACGTATGTAAGGTAGTCATGGCGGGGTGTTTACCTTGCACACGTCAATTCAACTGTAAAACCGTGATTTAACGAGTGGAAGGTCAAAATGAATAGTTGAACAGTAAAGTATTTCAGTAATAGCCACAGTAATTGTCTCACACACTCTTAGCCTGCCAGCTACAGAGAAGCACCCTTGGGCATCCATTAATCCTTTTCACCTATGACATGTTTTAATTCTTCATTAGCATCATCTCACAAGAAAAAGGGAGACATTCTCCAGCCGTGTGACACTGAATACCCCAGCTTTGTCTACGAGCCGTCAGTCAAAGAGACCAACAGCATCATCAAGTGTGGGCGCTGCCAAAAGTAAGCACACACTCATCCACAGTTCTGCACTCACAATTATCAGCGCAGACCTTTTTCGCCCCTTCATTAGTTGTTTTACACCGTCCTTCTGAAGACATTTTCCGTGGCATTGCTCTGCTCTGCATCCTGAGAACAGAGTACAAGAGAATTATAGGGCTGCAGGTGAAAATGCAGGGACCACTATGCACGTGAAGAGAGAAAAGAGTCCAAAATGACCTGCATTAGCTCAAAGTGATTTAGGACCGAGCTGGAGAATCCGTGCAGAGCGTGTACTTTCACACTACTCTTCCAGCTGTTCGATGATCAAAACTTGTACGAGGTCGCCCTCGTGTGGTCAAATGTGGGAAAACAGCGTCAAATTTGCAGCCTTCACTGAACCTGATGAGTTTTTGTTTTAATAGAATAAATCTTTCATCCGCATATATAATAAAGTATGTTAAATATTCGTTTAATTGTGTTTCTTATATTAAAAATTGCAAGCTAAACTCCTTGTGACTAGTATGTTCAGCCCCTCTAAAAACCTTGTTTTTGTGTGTCAGGGTGTTTGTGGTGCAGCAGATCCCAGACAGCAACCTGCTGATGTTAGTGGTACAGGCAGACTGTGACTGCTCCAGACAGTACCCACCCATCACCATGGAACCCAGGGAAGTCAAATATATCCTTGCCATTATGCTATACTGGGCTACAGGTGTTTTATCCCATAAAAACGGAGGATATCAAGGGTCTCCTCCCTCCTGTCGCTGTTTTTCCTTGACCCCGTCACACATAATGCCTCGGTTAAATGTGACAGGATGAGGTCACAGAAGATTCGCAGACGGCCCGAGTCGTGCCATGCCTACCACCCCCAGGTTAGCGTCCCAGTCCCTGATGAGCCAGAGTTATTGTTAGCATCCACTAGTAATTGATCCATAGGTTTCAACACAGTTTTTTTAAATAATTAATAGTGTCTCTGTCGTATTTGTCCCTGCAGGAGAATGCCAACGACTGTGGAGGAGCATCGGTTCTCTCTCTCTCTGTCTCTCTTTTTTTCACCTGTCTCTGTTTTCTGGCTCTTGTCTCGAGATGATGGACCCTTTGCTTCACCTTCATGAGATTTCCTCATATAAACAGAGACAAGACTGAATCAAACAATGTGCTTTCATACCGACACCTGAAGTGGATCTTCTCCCCCCCCAAGTACCTAATTCTGCACATTGTAGCCATGACAACTGAACTCTGAAGAAGTTCAAATGCTCAAATGAAGAAAATGGGCTGCAGTGTGTGTCATTCACAGTTACAGGCGTGAAATAATGGAAAATGTATGTCATTGAGACTGATTTTTTTTTTTTTACATATATAAATATTCTTTATTCGAATTGTAGAAGACAAAGATCGAGCGCACAGCAGTGCGGCAACGCTATTGTTTGACATCGGCAGTGGTGTCGCAGTGGCTGCGTGCCAAGAACGTGTTCTGAAAGAAGTTGTGTGCAATTATATTTCATCAGGATATTGAGCATTTTTACATTGACCACAGCAAATCTTTATATGTGATTGTCCGCCTTTCTGTGTGTGTGTGTGTGTGTGTGTGTGTGTCCTTGCAACCATGGTACCAATGCAACATTTTACCCCTGCGGTCGGAAAACTATTTTGGCAAATTTAATAAAATACTCTGATGTAAAACTGAAAGAAGCAGCATTAATTTGTTTGTTTATTTATTTTACGCTGCTGTTAGAGACTGCTGATCAGAGCTGATTTTTGGTTTTTGTTTTTTAGGTTGAAGTACACTGACGAATAGGTCTGGAATTATTTAAATATCCTTGTTGCAGAATCTAAAGTGTGAAATTGCCACAATAGCCAAGAAGAACACAAGCATCAACAATTTGGGAGCAGTAGAGTCATAAAAAGAGGAAGATTCACCAGGAAGCAGAGGGAATTCAAATGCGAAGGAAAGAAAGATATGGTGGGTGAAAAGCAGGATGAGGTGGCAGAATAGCAACCATGACCAACTGTGATCATGGAAACAGAAAAGAAAGAAAAAGTTGTCACATGGAACAGCTGGAAAATGAAAAACACACACATGGTGTGGCGGATATCACTGGGACACACACATCTGTGTGTTAAACAGCTCTGTGGCCCCATACTGGCACTGGGCCACTGGAGCTGCTCTTAAACTGGTAATAACAACCCAGATGTTTGACTTTGGGGGGTTCATTGTGTTTTCAGACTCTGGCTTGTCTGCTTTCCCTCCTTGTCTAATTATCTGATTGCTTCGTTCATTTCTCCTCCAGCATTCTGTATGTAGTTGTGTTTGAGCCTTGGATTTGTACCACAAACCCTCCCGTTTGGTGTCATAACCTCTTCAAAATCAATTTGACCTTGCTGGTTACATATTTTTAGATATTTGGGGAAATAATGCAAGGTTGGCAGTAGTTCGCACCGACGGCCGACAGGGGCGCTGTTTCCCGGTTCATTGTTTGGAAGCTTCGGCGAGCGTTCCTCCGTCAGGCGGGCAGCGAGCGACAGGCCAGCAGAAAATGGCGGACGGTGTGGATCACATCGACATCTACGCCGACGTAGAGGAGGAATTTAGTCAGGTAAGGCTTCAATGTCCATTCTGTTTGGCCCTCTTCTGCCTCATTGTGCAGTGTTTTGGTATTGGTGTAATTGGACAATCGGTTGCACATTTTCGAGTAGTTTTGAATAAACGCAGGCCCCCGTTCGCCATGCTGCCAGTGCATCTTTGTGAATGTGTTTTCACAATAGTGGGTGGTAGGATTAACCGTAGTTGTGGTATTTGCTGCATGAAGCAGAGAAATCACGTTTTGCAAGTCTAGTTTTTGTTCAGTGGTTATTACAGCTCTTTATTTAAACGGTCCCGGCCTTGTCACTAATGGCGGGCTAGCATTACAAACACAAGCTAGTTAGCATTAGCATTTCTTATTATTGCGCTAGATTTCGCAGACTGGGCTGAGATTAATTGTGCCCTGCTTAATAAAAACATACGCAATGTAATTAAATGTATGTAAGGATAAACTGTGTTTACAGAAGACTCCCATATTTATAGTTGAAAGATGTAACGTATGCAGACTAAGTGCAAACGCTTTTCGCCGTATAAATTTAGCTTTTCCCTCAGTTCCTAAATAAAGTCCACGAACGCGGTGCGGAAACTGTCCTCTTGTTTCCTAAGTGCATGCACTCACAATCTCTCCTAGATTAGATTCATTCTTTGAGCTAGATTTAACCAACTGCCTGCCAGTTTATGTTAAATTCTAAAAAGTAAGTGGGTTTTAATGCCATAACTTCTTTTTAACCGATGACCTGGATGACTGAGAACCTACACAGACAACTTCTTTTTAACTTCTTGTTTTTATTTGATATATGATACGTAGTTGACCTATTGTTAGTATTGAATATTTATTAACGCATACCCACATTCTACACATTTACCACTAATACCAAGGATGACGTGGATTGTTAAACTAGTATAATGAAAGCATTTTCCTCAATCTTATTGTGTTTTTTACCCAATTTATGTGACTCAAATGTGACATGGGTGTAATACCGAACTCTAAACGTTTCTTTAACTCTTTACAGGAGGCCGACTACCCTGTCCACGAGCAGATCGATCTGTACGATGACGTAATATCACCGTCAGCCAACAATGGTGATGCTCCAGAAGACCGTGATTATATGGACGCGCTCCCAGCTCCTGGTAGCGCAGAGGGAGGGAAGAGCGCCCCACCCAACATGCCATTTAACTACACGGGCAAAAGAATTGCCCTCTACATAGGAAACCTCACCTGGGTGAGTCCTCAGAGTCTGAGTAGGCAACTTGTGTAGATCTCTTAAGCATTGTGTTGTTATTTGCTTATTTTCTGTAGTAACTGGCTAATAAAAGCTTCTTTTTTAACAGTGGACAACCGACGAGGACCTGACAGAGGCCATCCGATCGATCGGCATTTCCGATGTGATTGAGATTAAGTTCTATGAAAACAGAGCCAATGGCCAATCGAAGGGGTAAGGTTGTAGGGTCAACTTGATAAATGTCATATTAAAAGTAGTATATCGTGCTTTGAGCTCTACGGTTAAACAGTTATTCAGGGAAATCGTTCCACCCTTCTTCAAATGATGTGGGCTTCTGTTTGGTTCTCGTTGCTTCAGTCCTCTTGTTTATGTCCTTTCAAATAGGTTTGCACTTGTGTGTGTGGGCTCAGAGGCGTCATCAAGGAAGCTGATGGACCTGCTTCCCAAGAGGGAGCTCCACAGTCAGAACCCCATCGTCACGCCCTGCAACAAACAGTCGCTCAGCCAGTTTGAGATGCAGTCGCGCAAAAGTAAGTAGGGCAGGTAAAAATATTTAGTTCAGTTGGACTTATGTGCTCGAGTTAAATATGACGCAGTTAGGTGTGCGTGCAGTTGTTTGCTCACCAGTAAAAATCCGGACATTAGGACTCTTTGTTTACTTAAAATGGAATGCGTTCCTGTTGTTTTGTCATTTCACAGCCAACCAGTCGGGCCAGATGTCTGGTGAAGGTAAAGCTGGGCCCCCTGGTAGTGGCCCTCGTGGGGGGTTCCCCATGGGTCGAGGCAGAGCCAAGTTTCCCGGACCGCCCGGTCCAGGAGGGGACCGTTTCCCTGGTCCTGTGGGGCCTGGTGGGCCACCACCACACTTCCCAGGTAAGACTTATCTGGGTGTTGATGGTTTTTTCTCCTCTTTGGTCAGGACGGGGTCTCTTTCTGCTACAAGACTCTCTCACAGGTCCTGACCTTTTGTACTCTTTTTTTTTTTGTTTTGTTTGTTTAGCTGGCATGCAGGCCCCTCCACGCCCCCTTCCTGGTCCACCCGGCCCCCCTGGCCCTCCAGGTCCTCCACCGCCTGGTCAGGGCCTTCCCCCTCCATTAGCCGGTCCACCTGGCCGTGGGGACAGGCCCCCTCCTCCGGTTATTTTCCCTGGTCAGTTTGGCCAGCCCCCAGTAGGACCACTCCCTCCAGGCCCACCGCCTCCAGGTTATGGCCCTCCCCCAGGTCACCCACCTCCTCAACAGGGCCCACCACCACCAGGACCCTTCCCTCCCCGTCCTCCAGGTCCGATTGGACCCCCCATGGCGTTAGCGCCACCTCCCCACATGGCTGGTCCGCCGCCGGGTGGACCACCGCCAGCTCCACATGTCAACCCTGCATTCTTTCCACCACCGGGTAACAACGCCATGCCCCCCAATGACAGCCGAGGGCCCCCTGGACCAAATGACCCGTATGGACGTCCACCCCCATATGAGCGGGACTATGGCCCCGGAGGCCGGTAAGAACGAACGCAGACAACAGAACAAAAAACGAGCATTCTCATTCCTACATGAATGGTTGTAAAATGGATTTTGTTTGCTTCGTAGGGAAATGGACCCATCCCGAGCACCTCTGAGCGAGGCAGAGTTTGAGGAGATCATGAACAGGAACCGAGCCATCTCCTCCAGTGCTATTTCTAGAGCTGTGTCTGATGCCAGTGCAGGTATTACGCGATAAAAATACTGCAGGAGTCTTCCTGAATAAAAGGGTGGTTGACATTTCAGAAATCACCCCTTTTTGTCTTCTTTGTAGCTGACTACGGCAGTGCCATAGAAACCTTGGTGACAGCAATCAGCCTGATTAAACAGTCCAAAGTGTCAGCAGACGACCGCTGTAAAGTGCTCATCAGTTCTCTGCAGGATTGTCTTCACGGGATAGAGTCCAAAAGCTACGGCTCCGTCTCCAGGTGAGGTTCCCCCCATGTTTTTTTGTGCTGTATCAAAGGTCCCCTGCGCATGTTTTGAACGTGCGGTTTTCGCTAGAAGAGAGCGGTCCAGAGAGCGAGACCACAGTCGCTCCAGAGAAAAAAGCAGACGCCATAAGTCCCGCAGCCGTGACCGTCACGAGGACTATTACCGGGAACGGAGCCGAGAGAGGGACCGCCACCGCGAGCGGGACCGTGACAGGGACCGGGAGAGGGACAGGGAGAGGGAATATCGTCACCGCTAGACGACGAACAAGGTGAGTCCTTCACTTGTGCTGTTTCTCTCTACCTTTTGAATGGAACTTCTGTAGGTACATCCAGAGTCCAGCGAGTATAAGCTCCATACAGGAAAGGAGGAAACCCAGCTGAGTTTCATGAAAGTCCACTTTGGTTGCTCACCTCTTCTTTGAAAGGTTGCGTTCAGCAAACGAGTCAAATTTCCTCCCAGGCTCTGGTCCACAGCTGTGTTCCGGTGGTTCTGGTGGTGTGTTGCCGTGTATTCAGATCCTCAGCATGTGGCATCATTATTGTGAATTTTGAAATTTCAGCTTGAGCGAAGTTGAAACGTAAAAGCTAAATAAATAAACAGAGCACATAATGGTGTAATGTTAATTAAAATGTTATTATGAATTTTCAGAAGAAAAGGAGAGACGAGGTGAGCAAGGAAAAGGCTTTTTAAAACTCATTTCAGGTAGGTGTAAGGTAAGTCTGGCTCTCCAGATACCAGATCATTGACCTCTACTGTGTACCTGGTGTTAAGCTTCTGTTTCTGATTGCTCCTGTTATAAAAGGTTGTATCGACACTTCGGCTACTCTTAAAGGGTAACATTAAAAAACACACACAATTGTCGGTGACTCTGGACACGGTGTCACTTTTTGGTCTCCATGCCTTGGAAGCTGGTAAATTTACAAAGATTTCCAAGCCACTCTTAGCAATTTCCCCCCCTAAAGTTAGGTGATGTTCTTCCCATTCTGTGTAGTTTACGTAGAGGTGTAGGAAGACATTTTGGATTTAGGGTTAAAGTTTTTGGCTACTAAAATTTTGTTTTTGTACCAGCTGGGCGGTGGATCCAAAATTCAAAGTTGGGTTTAATCGATTTACCGTTCAATGTATGACTGATATTTACTTGTCTGCCAGTTTTTTGTGTATCGTGCTGAGTTGTCAGTGTGTTTATTACAATAGCTATTTGATAACTTAATTAGTATAAAATGATTTGAAAGAATTGCTCTCTTATTTTTATATTGGAGGGTCCAGGGTTTAGTACTTGTCAGGTGTCCATTTTAATGCAAATGTGTTTTTTAGGGAAAAAATGTTGTTTCCCCTATTAGGATAATTTTCACTTTGTGAATGTTTTGTTTTGAGTAATATGCCATATCCCATTCTTTGAAATGCAGTAATGGGTTGTTATATAACTCTAAAAAAAATAACTTTGAATCTGCAATTGTAAGACTCTGATATTGAATGTTATGTATGCATGTTAAATTGTCTGACAGTCTTTTCGTGCTGAAAAACATGATTTCTAGTTTTGCAAATTTAATTTAAAAATCGTGCACTTTAAAATAAGACTAAGGTAAATTGTTGGAGAAAAATACCTTTCTCTTTTGTTCTGAGATCTTGCATGTTCGTATATTTTTGCAAGTGTTATCACAAATAACACATAATGCTCGAGGCGAAAGAAAAGATCTCTGATGTTTGGACCAAAGTTCCCTTTAAATTTTAATTCTGTGTAATAACAGTATATACTCTTAATTACTTTTCTGTCCAAAATAGTTACACGATATTACATTTTAATTCAACTGCCACACATTTATGATTTCATGTACACTGCTGTTTAGTACCGCTGGACACAAAGTAAAAATGTGAGTTATATTTTCTTATTATAAGTCTCTATGAGAATATTCCCAGATATGCAACCATTTTAGGCTGCTGTGTGTTGAAAAGACAAATTGCCCTTGTTGATGCATATGGGGATTCTGGCTTTTAGTAACGTGTGTTATGATAGCTTTTTGGCTCTAAAGTCAAACTTGTGGTGGAACCAAAGATAAAATAAAGTTAAGTCTACCTGGAAACACTTTGTACACCCATTATATCTGTGCTCGTTATCTAACTTTCAAACATGTTTGGTTTTTGCGACGGTCCTGGAGATGTGCTCTTCCATTGGTTCCAACAGTTTAATTCTGTATTGGTTGGGTTCTCGTTTGAAAATATCTTGTTTGAGCAGTTGTTTGGCATTCTTATGTCGTTTCCTGCCAAGTCACAAAGATGCTTGTGGTGTTGTGTTTAGCTCCGTCAGTTGATCTAGCAGAGCCGCGCGTTTACGCTGAGCCTTCAGCATCTCTGTACGGTTCCAAATCCTCCAAAATATTTCTCCGAGTCTTTAAATGGCTTTCATACTTCTTGTTTTTACATTCTAATACTTGTGCTGCACTCAAAGCAGTACATTTTTCTGTGCATGATTTTTTTTTTTGTTTGTTATTATTGTTGTGCATGATTAATATCATGTTCACCAGAGAAATATTAATTGGGTGGTCTGGTTCATGCGGTTGCTGGAATTGTGACTCTCTGAGGATTGCAGTATCGTAGAATGTGCCGCAGTAGTTTAAATAGTTTAAATATTTTCTGCTTCAAGTAGTCTGACGTATTTCTTGCAGATTTTATGTCTACTAGGAACCTCTCAATAAAAGTAATTAAAGAATACTAGGTTTGCACATTTTCATAGCTCAAAAATACAATTACTGCTTTTCAATGACTGCAGCATTTAGGCTATAGCTCCTTTTTGTTTTAGGAGATTCCTAGTTTACATAAAATGTTGTTGATGTTCTAATTCTCATTTTACCAAAATGTTCATCGCAGTGTAACATCTAATGAAGAGCATGCCAATGAGAGGAACAAATATGCTGTCTCTGAAGGGTGTCAGGCATTGTGTCCACATTTGATGACCTCTAATGATCATTCTTTAGTCAGTTTCTGACTGTGCAACTTGTGGAGTGGGGATAAAACCTTCATGATTTTAATTAATCAACCTTCATACTCATGTTAGACCAGGGTCAAATGATGTCCACAGTCAGCATCTGTGTCCATTTAAAGAACACACTGAGTATACCGTCGTATATGACAATTGATATAGTTCTTACAGAAGTCCTTAGGGGGTGGCCTAAAATATGCCAGTTAGCGTGATACTTTCCAGCAAAACCAGTCAGTTAACGGTAGGGTTGGAGCCAAATACCAGCTTCATGGTGTGCTGAAGCAGCGGTGGGTGTCCCAGTCCTGTCACACACAGTCCAGCAGGGCTCTCTGTTCCACCCAGTAGACAGCAGCTCTGCCCAGGAGGACCGAAAACCCCGCTGAACTGTGTGTGTGTGTGTGTGTGTGTGTGTGAGAGAGAGGAGTGACAGGACTGCCATGACCACCCTGGAACTAGGGATAGGTGGGACAGGACTTAGAATGTAAGCCTTTTATTTAAACGCATCAAGGTTAGAAAGGGGTTTCCTTCTGATATTTTGTCAGTGCTTTGTACCTGAAGGGATTTCATGGACTTCTTGACCCTGGTTTGACTAAAAGCATATTTATGACAGACTCTTGATTTGTTTTAATGTATTAATTCATGCAGGTTTCTCCTGTAGGGGTGTACTTTGACAAATGGAGAGTGCCCACTGTGTTTTGTACAGTAATGTGACCTAGAACTGTTCTTAACTTTGGCTTCATGTTAGATAAATTACATTCCAAGCTACAAGTTTAAATAATGCATTCAAATTATTTTAATGTAAACACTTTTGTAGTAATGCTAGCTGCCTGTAAGTAAGGCTTTTGTGATATAACATTTTAATTCATTCTTCAGTAGTTATTAGATTGTAAATTAATTTATTTAAATGCCTTACAAATGAAATTTGTCATTGATATAAATAACTAAATGTACAAAAGCTTATCACTGCTACTATTTTGGCGACACATGGCACTTTATTGATTCTGACTTTATCTCCTTAAAAGTAATTGAAAATTATACTAATGATTTGTGATATTGAATTTCTCATTGTAAAAAAAAAAATGCAGTAATAAATTAATGCTGTTATTCCATGAATGTTAACTCCAGCTCTATAGAGCTAACCCAGTAATGTTAGGTCAACCAAATATTTATCTTATACCTCCAAACCGAATCTGTCCTCAACAAACTGCTCGGTTCCACTGTCCTGTGTCTTTTATATGGCTGTCCATTCTTGTCTGTCAAAGTAAAGTTGAAGTATAAAAAATTAGCTTCCTTGACGTGCAAAGGATCTGTTGCTACGTTCCTGGACTAGATTTTTCAATATGCCTTTCGGATATGAGCTTGCATGACGGATCGGTGTTTGTACCAGGGTTGGGAGCAATGGTGGAGGTAAAAAGTGTGTGTGTGCTGTATTCAGATTTCTGAACTCTATGCTGTGTACAACTAAAAGGCTCGTGTACAGAACCAACCGTGTCTATCAGGTATCCGCTTTAGGGCTGCAGAGTACCTGCTGACCTGCGACGCTGTCCACCTCTGGGTTTGAGTTGCTTGATTTTTTTGGGTTTGTTTTTTCTTTTTCTTTCGTTTTTGTGAGAAAATGTACCAACAAAAGTGACATGAGCCGCTACAGACTGGTAATACGGTTCAAGCAAGGTAATGCCTAGCAACATGAGCAAGT
>CAAE01014535.1:85931-101980 GCA_000180735.1 Tetraodon nigroviridis | reverse complement strand
TTGATCAGGTAAGGCAAAAATAGATTCATATACAATTTTAGTTGTGTATCAAAAGTCTAGATGTCCTTGGTTGATGATGATTTTACAGAATGCAGTCGGTACCCACGCTGCTGCCTGTGTTTGTGTGTACAGTCATCATCAGCGGCTGCAACCAAACTGTTTGGTTTTTGGTGAACTGGGTCATCTTTGAGTTTTTGACTGTGCTGTGTCAGATGATGCTTTTCCACTGTTTTTGTGTGTTTTTATTATTGTTCCAGTATTGCTAACAAATTCAGTTTCCTGAAAAAAGTATTTTTTAAGGCTGTGCCTTCTTAATACCCACTCTGAAATTTGCTAATTTTTAAAAAAAAATGTTCAAGACAATTTCATTTATTGTTTTTTATTTCTAGGTGATTAAAAAAAAACTTGTTTTTACAGAGACCTCGTGATTCCCTCAGAACATATCTGATTCTGAATCTATTCAGATTGTCTGCGATTTTTTTTTTCTGTTGCACCAAAAGTCTTCTTTACTTATTTTTCTACATTTTTTGGAGTCTTTTAAACCATAACTCTAGTCAGTTATGACTCTAGTCTACTCCTGACAGTTCTCTGAACTTTAGGAACTTAACTGCTGATATTGATCTGATTTTACAAGTGTTTGTGGTCAATGTTGGTCCCTTTTCAACACGGATAGTTTGTAAATTGGATTTTGATACAAAAAAAACTGATGGTGTCCCATTTTATGTCATGCAAATTAAATGGATTTTAAAAATACTACACTTTTAACAACATTTTGATGAGCTGGCCATCCTCTTGGATTCTGTGATCAGTGACGGCTGTCACAAGGTGGCATTTGTTGACCTTTTTTTCCTACAGCAGTGGAGGTAAGTTTTTACAGGTCTGCATTACTCCTGATGGAGGAAGAATCAGGACTCCATTAATGCACTTCCACAAGTGTATGGAAAGTTTACACAAGAAAAATAAGTTTGCAAGTTAATTCTGATATTCTTAGCTATTTAGCAAATTATTGCAGTTTCAAAAATTGGTTAAAATATTTATTTTAAAATGATCGTTGTGATTAGTGTGTTTTATGTCTCTTTATTAAAATTTTTAGAAATTCATTTTTGGTTGAATGGCTTTTTTTCTATGGTGCAGTGTATGATTTAGTTTTAGACCATAGGCAAGTTCTTTGGTTGTGCAACTTGAAACAAATGTGTAAAGTTTTAAAATGTTCTTCCTATTGAAGCACACAAAAGACAAAGGTTTTACCATTATTAGAAAGTATTTTTAGTAGCGTAGAATAACAGTTAAAAATTATACTTTGTCAATTTAAACGTGACAACGCTGATCGACATCACTTTACCTGTACAATGACAAAGATATATAAAAAAAAAACATTCTGTAACGGCTAAAAACAAATAACATTAACGACAACAGGGATGTTATTAAATATTTCTGTGGCATATGTAGGAAGTTGCGTACAAGTTTTCACATCTGCCGGAACCATTTGTTTCGCTTGTTTTTTTTACCCGGGCAGTTTACGACGATGCACTTACTTCGGCGGTTCCACTATGAAATGGGCACACAAAGCTGAGTACAAAATGGCCATACTTTTGGGGTTTTACTCAAGCTGCGAAACAAGAGAAGTCCTGTAGGATATATTTGGGAACCAGCATAAGTGTCTTGCAACCATAATATGTTCAAAAAGATGACTGAATTTGGTCCAGATTCCGGGGGACGAATTAAGGTACTGTAGTTTAAAATGCGGCCCTATTGGAGTCACAACGTTACCTTCCCACACGCCATAAAATGAACATTTTCCTGCAAGTAATAGTAAAAATGAGTGTTTATGATGTGTCTGTAAAGAATGTAGTTTATATCAGATACATGACTAATTACTTTTGATTACTGTTGATTGTTGTTTTTTGATGTAACAGGGAGTTACCATTGTAAAGCCGATTGTGTTTGGAAACGTAGCCCGCTACTTCGGGAAAAAGAGAGAGGAGGATGGACACACACACCAGTGGTCTGTCTACGTGAAACCTTACAGAAACGAGGTCAGATTTCCACATAAACGAACACGAGTGACCGGATGTAATTACAAATTTGATTTGGTGTAGCAACACGGTATGCAATATTTGTTTACCTCAGGATATGTCTGCGTATGTGAAGAAGATCCAGTTTAAACTCCACGAGAGCTATGGTAATCCACTGAGAGGTAAGCAGTTTTTGACCATTTGGTTGGATGAAAATCCCCAAAATAAACTATGCACATTGGGAAGTGTAATGCAGATTGTATTTGTACTATATCTGAATTATTGTTTTAGTGGTGACTAAGCCCCCCTATGAGATCACGGAGACCGGCTGGGGGGAGTTTGAGATCATCATCAAAATCTTCTTCATAGACCCAAACGAAAGACCTGTGAGTGTCCTGCTGCTGTACTGTGCTCGCTGCATGGACCTATCTGCACGTCTGTTCTAAATTCTGTTTGTGTCCAGGTTACTCTTTACCACCTGTTGAAGCTCTTCCAGTCAGATTCCAATGCCATGCCCAAGAAAACAGTTGTCTCTGAATTCTATGATGAAATGGTATACGTTCTTTTTATTAGTACTATTTTTAATAATCTAAATGAGGGTTTCAAATTGATGTTTGTTTAACTCAAATACAATTTTAAATTAAAAAAAAAAATCCTTGACAGTTTACCCATAATTTGTTTTATTTCACACCATTCAGATTTTCCAGGATCCTACTGCCATGATGCAGCAGCTTTTGACCACATCGAGACAGCTAACACTAGGAGCCTACAAGCATGAAACAGAATGTAAGACAACACATTTACTGAGACCACAAACCAAGGTTCTTGTTGTTTTTTACAACCTTGTTGTTTTTTTAATGTGTCTTCTGCAGTTGGGGAGCTGGAACAGAGGACAAAGGAGAAATTGGAACTGGCAAAAAAGAAAACCAGTCAGGAGATTACAGATCTGAAAGACAAACTCAAAGTTAGCAGAGAGAACATCAACCATTTGAAAGCCGAGATCAGAAAACTTGAGGAAGACAGCGACCACAAGGAGCATTGAAAGTGGCAGAATATACAATATTGTTGTTAGTCATCACTTTTTCAAATATATTTTAAATATTAAACAGCCAGTTTCATGTTTCCAGTGCATTGATGTTGTCGTCCTCTGATTAGTGGCTGAGCTGAGGGGTTTTTGTGTGTTTTTGTTTGCTTAGTTCCTTACTAGGAGTGCCATTGTAAATAAATAATTTTGACTTTTCATATTTCTTTTTTCTACTTCATGTTTTCCACGCATTCAAATTGGTCTGTTGATCAGCAAAAAAAAAACCCCAAAACATTCAAATACAAGTTTAATGATGTTTTATTTGCTTTAACTTCCTAATCAAACACCTTTCATTTTGACGCACTAGCATTAGCCAACTAGCCAATTATTCGAGTGGCCAGATTTCCAAGGGGCCTTGAAAGCATCTTAAAGGAAGTTGTAACGTTTGCTTTCTTTTCAGGGACTTTGACCACCTTCCTTCGTTACCCTGGTTGTTTCTTTCAGCAAATATGGTCGAACACAAAGTCTTAGAATGGAAACTTTGTTTAGACCCGTGTGTTTGTTGCCATGCTACAGCTGGAAGTTAAGGAAACCCACACTGCGACGGAATTTAGTCGGTTTGCTTGCGTTCAAAGTTGTGCGTGTTTTCTCCACCAGGGGGAGACATCCAAGGTAAGACTTGTTCAGCATAAAAGACTACAAAAGTGGAAGCTCCCCCCGAGTTTATGAAATGGATCATTTGTTATATTTGAATTGCCGCTTTATTTACGTTAGATTGAAATTTACATTTGTTTTTTGTCTTATTGACTTAAGTGTGCACCTACAAGGAGTTTTCTCCAGGAATATTTATTACAATATGACGATACAGCGAACAAATAATATAGTCAATACATCTTAAAATATAATTATAATGTTTGTTCTTTCCAATTATTGAAACTGTATAAATATTGTATTAGCGGTTTCCGCGACGTTCTCGGCCAATCACGTGACTGGAGGTTTATACGCCTACGTCACAGCAAGCTGTGCAGATTGGTGACCCTGCTGCGTTAAAACGCTTTTCCTGGGATCCTAATGTATATTTCCGGATGCTTTTTCGTTCTTTTTGAGTCTTTATCGCGGGCGGCTGTGTCCCACGTCACGCTGACGTTAGCCGCAATAACAGCTTTAATAATCGGTTAGCTGTCGGCGACACCGTCCGTGAACGCAACAAACATGTCAGCCCACGAAGAACGCCAGTGATTTCAGGACACCGCTTTAGTCTAAAGGTAAGTTTTTAAGTGATGACAGATAGTTTTTTTGTTTGTTTATTTGTTTGGGTTTTTTATGTGTCCACCGTCGCGCGTGTATGAGCCTAGCAAGTGGCGTCTTGCTAACTTATTTAATGGCAGCACTTGTCTGATACGTTCATTTGTTTAATTCATGGGCCATGAGTGGTCATGAGTAGAGAGAAGAGATATCCTCCAAAGATCTCCCCGCGCCTGGCTCATGCTACTGAAAGTTGATTTAATTGTGAATCTAGAGAAAGAGCCTGAAGGTTTAGCTCTGATGGTGTTTTCCCACTCAGCCCCCACAGATCACGTGTTTGCATTGTTGTTGTCCCAGGACTTGTGTGTGTGTGTGTGTGTGTGTGTGTGTGTGTGTAGCCTGCAGCCCATTCACGGTCAGGTGCATCATCAGCACATCAGCAGTGTTTGGAGTTCACCAACAAGTCCTGTGGCTTAGATGGCTTCATTGATGTGTTGGCCACCGTCGGTGCCTGTTCGCCTCATCTGCAGGAGATACTGCTTCCTGTGCAATTCCTCCCTCTAAGGGTGTGTATCTCATGAAAATGTCATCTCAGGAAGACCTGTCACGCGATACGTAGTTAAAACGGACACGTCAGTCAGCAAGTTCTGAACAGAAACTGCTGCAGGAGTCAGGAAGCTGCTGAGGGTGTATACGATGACGTCGATGACAGGGTTACTGGCTTTCTGCTTACAGGCTGTTATTCTGTTTATTTATTAATAATCAACTAGATTCATGTGTGCTAGGTGTGGTGCTGAGCTCATGGAGAAGCCGTCTTCAGAGAGGGAGGCACCAGAGGAGGGAAGACCCCTGGTTCAGGTAAGTAGCTTTATGAAGTGAATATCAAAGGCATCTTTACCAGCATGGTTTTGCTTGTTTTAGAATATTGGATTGCTTAGAGGTGCTGAGGGTGGACAGAGCGATCCTCGGGCACAGAGGAAGAGCAGCTCCTCTCGCAAGAGCTTCCGCCTGGACTACCGGCTGGAGGTCAACCTCACACGTTCACGTTCCTTCCGCCAGCAGCGCTTCTTTTTTAAAACACCTTCCTTTGTTGTGTTTTAGGAGGAAGTGACAAAATCCTGTCGGGACAAACATGGCCGCTGGACCAACCCCTGGCCCACATGGCAGTTCCCCTCCTACGCAACTCTTCTTAGGTTCCTGTTGCTGGATAAAAACCACAGCAACGTCCCATCGAGTAAAGAGGTAGTCGGGCTTTGGAACACAAAGTTCTGGCTTAGCCTGTGTTGTCAGACGGGTAAATCAGCACTTTTAATCCATGTAAAAAAACTAAACGAAGCACAAAGCAGAGTGGGTAGGTGTTAAACCTGTGTGAAGTGGAAGCACTACTTTGTGATTCTACTTATTTAGTGTTTCAACAGCAGGTCTCACACTTTTCTTATTAGGACTCTCGGCTTGTCGTTCCAGCCTATATAAACAGCTTATGGGAACTTGGGGAAGCCTTTGAACCTTTTCTTGGAAAAACTAAGACTGGATTTGCCTCGTGGGGTTGAGCTGTAGAACATGGCTGCTGAGCGTCAGTAACCTACGTACAGAGAGGCTGGTGGGCTCAGAGCCGCTGGTCTGGAGTTTAAACGGGCGTTTCTCTCCTCTTTTCTCCCCTGCAGTTCTGGACAGCGAGCTCCCCGTCGTGGAGCCCTACTTTGTCCAGACCCATCCGTTGGTTTTCCGACAGTATTCCCAAGTGCAAATTCCAGAGAACTTTTGAATCCTGTGGCTGTGCAGGGTTTTTATAGGCAACAAGGAGGTTGTTTGGTTTTTTTTTCTTTATGTTGCAACAGTAAACATCAGTGTTCATTTCACATTTCTGCCTTTTCTGTGACATTCGAATAAGGTGCTAAGTTTCCCTTCTTTTTCTCTCTAAGTCGACTTCTTGCTCCTTATCCATCCCTCCTCCTCCTTTCCCCCTCTTCCCACCACTCTCTTATCAGGGTTGCAAAGGTTTATGTGGGCCTTTCAGTCCGTCTCACGGTGAGGGATGGCCACACTGGACGGTGGGTAACAGAATCCAGCTGTGTTGTAGACGCCGTGTTTGTGTGTCAGCGTGCGCGGGAATGCACACCCACACGCGTGTGCATGCCTCTCTGCAGGCGCCGGGTGCACGTCCGACCTGTTCCGCGTCAGTTTGCTGGCGGCGTTGCTCTTTTATCACCAGTCGGACGCGTTCTGAGGCCTGAGCTGCAGAATTGCACAACCACGGCGAGTTAGCGTCAGACGGGCAGAAATGTTTTGACAGCCGAGGATAACGTGGGCACTTTCTGCATCAAACGGGAGAGACGGGATGTTTACGCTGAGCTGCTCGCTCCGTCGCTCCGTACTTCATCCCAGAATGAAGGAGGTGTTCAGGGAGCAGTTGGGATATAAACGTCTTTTTGCAGAGTGTTTGGATAAAGCTCTCCTCTGACAGCGGCCAGATAATCCTGCCTGAGAGGGTAAATTAAGGATATAAATCAGGATTAAAGCCAAAACTGGGAATTTTAAGAGATTCCAGTCGAGCTTCATTGTTTTGTGGAACCTTCAGAGTCTGTGTGATGGTTTATGCTGTATGAGACAACGAAGACCGTTGTCCTCTCTCTCTGTGATTTGATGCCCTTCTGGAAATTAATATAATCGGATCTGCCGTGTGACCGGCCCAGCTGGTCCGATCTCTGGTCAGTATTCAGGGCTGCGTTTGCTGGTTCTGGTGTCACTTTCAGACCTAGATTCTCAGTTTTGGGGAGACTGATACACACTGGGGAACCTCGGGAAGGCAGCGGTGTGTTTGCACGAGGCAGGTTGGAGGAGAGATGAAAGAGATGCAGAGAGAAAGAAAGAAAAAGCCTTGTTCTTTCTTTGCAGGTTTCATGCTAATACTAACAGTGATTGATGTGGTTTTGTGGGCTCTGTCTCCAAGAAGAGAATATTTCATTTACATGACACCATTAGATCATCTAGTTTGGTCACTATCTTTGCACTTTGATTTATTGGCCGCCATGTGCCACAGATACGGTCGTCTGAGGCTAAAACGCTGCCACAGGCCACTGTGATGAGGTCACACACCAAAACAGAACCCTTTGGTTTTGCTCCAGACGTTTGGTGTTTTTATATTGACTGTTTATGTCACATCAGATGTTTGTTTCAAGTGTTTTTATTCATTTGGAGGCATTTCTGACATCTGGAAACCCGCGAGTGCTTGGGGGGCGTGCACGTACGCGCTAAGCGGCTGCCACAGACTGGGTTCCGTCTGGGTTTCACGGGCTAAAGACGGTCTCGTAAACAGGAGCCTGAAAAGGATTCCCAGTGACCACAGATGGGGTCGCCCTGGGTGGGCCGTGTTTGCCCTCGACCCCCCCGCGGCGTCCAATCACGAAGCATCACTGCAACTGTTTACCCACCTGGGATAAAGTGTGCCGCACTAAAGAACGACAGTCAACATGTTTACGTCACGGTAGCGTAAGTGTAGCTAATGTGTGTTAGCATGTAGGTGAAGGATAAAGGAAACAAAGCCAACAGACCCGATGGCAGAAAGGATGTCAAGGCTTTTTTTTCTGTCCTGACTCGTATTTCGTGTTTGTGTTTACTGGGAAGTGAATCCACAGTGACCTCAAATGTTCTCTGTCTTTCAGATCCCACCGCTGTGATGTTTCAACTCCTCTTTCTCGTCCTCCTCTCCTCCCAGTTGCTGTTGGCCTCTGAGTGCCTGCGGACTGCTCCTGCAATGGCCCGGGGTTCATCTTCTGCATCAGTCGGCGGGCCAGCACCGTGCCCCGAGTCCCTGCCGATACTCGGAATCTCTACATCTTTCAAAATGGCATTGACACTTTGTCGCAGGACGACTTTGAAGGCCTCGGCGAGCTGGAGCTGTTAGATCTGAGTCAGAACAAACTGACGGAGATTCCCGATGACGTTTTCGGGATGCTGTCCAAGATGAAGAACCTGGATCTGTCCTCTAATGTCATTACCCACATTCGAAAGGACAGTTTTTCTGGATTGGTGCAGCTGGAGCGGTTGTATCTCCATGGTAACCTGATTCAAAGCATCCACGCAGAAGCTTTTGAGGGTTTGGAGATGCTTTTGGAACTCAAGCTCCAAGGAAACCAGCTCAGCTCTCTTCCATCTCTGCGATTCCCCAGACTTCTGCTGTTGGACCTCAGTAACAACAACATTCCATCCCTGGGACCTTCGGACTTTCAGACTCCTCACTTGGAGGCTCTTAAGATAGTTTCTCTTGGTCTTATGTCGTTGGGTGATGAGCTCATAGCCTCCATGAGGAACCTTCATGAGCTAGATATCTCCATGAACCAGTTGACTGAGGTTCCCCTGGCCTTAAAGCAGGACTCCCTAAAGGGGCTAATCAAGCTTAGTCTGGCTGGTAACCCCTTGGGTGATCTTAGGGTGGAGGACTTCGAGAAACTGACATCGCTCCAAGAACTCGATCTGAGTGGGCTTAATCTCCAGGGATTTTCACCAAGTTTCCTAGAGATGTTCCCGCGGTTGACGCAGCTGACAGCAGCGGAGAACCCCTTCAACTGTTTGTGTCCACTAGCCTGGTTTCCTGTCTGGCTCAAAGAGAAGAAGGTAAACCTCAGGAGGCCAGAGGAGACCAGATGCCACTTTCCTTTAGTTAACGCTGGGAAGAAACTTTCGGCATTGGAAACTAGAGATTTTGGATGTCCACTTACGACTACACTGCCGATTGGATCCCCTACGGGAAGCACCCCCTCTATCCCGGTTTCCACCACACCTCCGAAGATGACATACACCAACGCGATTCCACCACCTCCTCCGCCACCCAGTGAGGAAATTCTCCCCTCCAAAACTCCGTACCCCCTTCCCCCGGAACCAACATTCTCGCCTAGTTCCACCAGTGGGGAAGTGGAGTCTCACATTTGCCCAGCCAACATCTGCCTCAATGGTGGCACATGTCATTTTGACCCAATGGGACAACTCAGCTGCATCTGTTTGTCAGGAACTTCTGGCCTCTACTGTGAAAATGTGGACATAGTTCCTGACCCGCCCAAGCATCCAGTCACAGAAGCCACTTTAGCTGCCTCCTCCGTGCCTGTCCAGAACGATGCCATCAGCTCGCGGCAGGTGACATCCACGTCCATCCTTCTCGACCTGCAACGCTTCATTGAAACACGGCCGCACATCCGTGGCATCAGGCTGATTTACCGCAACCTCTCTGGTCCTGACCGGCGCCCCATGATCCTCAGCGTACCAGCATCCTACCCTGAGTACACGCTACGGGGTTTGAAGCCCAACTGCACCTACTCGGTCTGCGCCAGCCCCCTGGGTGAACGGGTCAGTCTAAGAGCCAACAGCTCTGTAGATACTGGGTCCTGCACAGAAGCTCGCACCGAAGGGATTTTAATGACATCATCATCGGCAACCGCACCCACGCCAGGCCCGATGACCTTTACCCTCATCCTAGCCGTGTCTGCTCTGGCACTGGTGCTAGGAGTGTCCTTAGTGGCCGGAACAGTCATCTGTGTGCGCAAAAGGCGGGAGGCCAAGGCGGGAATGGAGCTGGAGATGGCTCCCGCTGATTCTGATCCCATGGAGCTGGATGGGATGAAGCTTGGTCTGGAGAACGGTGCGAATGGCACCCTGCCTCACAAGCAGGCCCAGATCAACCGCTGTCACACTCCCCTGTCGTTACAGCAAAACGGGGGTTTGGATTACGAGGTACCGCTGATGCAAGGACACTCTCCGTCAAATAACAATCTGGCTTCTCTAAAGCCGTCCTACTTCTGAGATGAGATAAGAGGGAACCATCTTGGGAAATTGTTAGCCTGTCCGCTCAGACTGGCGAACTCTTGCTACGGGTAGCTCTGAGTTCGAGATCTCAGTTTTTAATTCCAACTTCCAAAAGTCCGCAACGACAAACAGGCACTTGATTTTCTTACCCCAAAACAGACTAAAGAATAACAACTGCAGAGATGTGCTCGGCTGCAAAGGCTACAAGTCGGCAGCAGAGTCTGACTACGCTGAAATAAACCAGGCGCAATCGACTAGAAGGGCCTTAGTAGCAAACAGAAAATGGAAAGTGCCTTTTTGCAACGACACATCTGGTTCAGTGACTCTTCTGCTCAAACTTCTTTGTCTGTGTGAAAGAAGCTTCGATTGAGCTGTAATCCTTTTGCTGGATTTTAGAGGAACCTAGTGAAGATGCGTCTCCGGAGAAGGAGAAGGTGGCCCCAAACTAGCCGCTACCAACTGAGGTTATGGACCAAAACCTTTTGCACTGAAAAGAACCATTTTAAACCTTTTTGCAGCGTTGTGAGCTACCGCTGGACCGATGGTTGCACTAATCGCAGCAGCGCCACGGCGCGACCCCGTTTTCAACGCCAGCGGATTTAAATTCTTTAACGTCAACAGTTTGGGGCTAATCCTCATCCAAGATCCCGAAGCTCCTTTGCTCATCATCATTTTTGCTGTGAGGTAAACGGACTAAAGGGAGAATGGAACACTTGGACGTGTTGTTTAGCTGTAAATGTGACCTGTGTCTGTCGTCTGATTTTATATTATTTTTTTACCGTCAATGTCCACTCTGTCGTGAGATAAGATTAAAAAAAAAACAAAAAAACAAGTTGCTCTCTTTTTTAGACCTCTGAAAGCACCAGAACGTTTAGACTCAACCTCAACACCAGCTTTATTTTATTTTATCCTTTTATAAATGGGCTCTCAGAGTGTGATTTTGAAATGTGACGTCTGTCATTACACACTGCTTTAGTCTGAGGTTCAGGAAAGTATGTGAGGAACTCAGCGAGCGGGTGCAGGAGCCGACCGTCGAGGCCTTTCTTCTCCGCGCCAGGTCTGCCAGGATAAGCCACAGGCTATTTTCACTGCCAACCTTCCCTGAAACTGCCTTCAAAGTGTTTTCACTACAAACGCGCCCCTGTAGTGCAGCGTGCACGTGGCCAGAAGGGTTCAGAGAGTGTGAGGGGAATTTGCTGCAAAGTTCATCATGTTTTTAGCGCTAGCTTCTCAGATAGCATCTGCAGACTTTACGCTAGGCCTGCTTTGCTAATTGCTCTTCTCCTGTTGATGTTGTTCTGGTCAGACTCCAGTTCCTCAAAGAGACACCGAGGAACCCAACAGCAGGCTTTGTACGTGGCCTAGCGTGACGCCGATTGTTTGACCTGTTTGTAAAGAAGCACTCTGACATTTGCTGACTGAACGCGCCGCTCAAATTAAAGACCGTAGCTGCGGTGCCTTCAAATGAACTCCCTGATGTCATACTGCAACGTTTCGCATGAACTTCAAGCCTCTTCTCGAACACACTCTGCCACAAACACGGACAGGAAATGTTTGTAAAAATGATAACCTGCTTAATGTAGAACTTTCCCTGTTTTTAGGGACCTTTTTGTCTTCTAATGTTTTTTATGTCTGTCAGTGACTTCTTGTTTGCCCGAAAGGCGATCCATGCTGAGAAAAGGAACAGTATTAAAAAGAAATGATGTAAAAACACCTGGCCTTTATCTGATTTTATAAATGATTCCCTGTCCTGAGACTAGATTCGACTTATTCACACACAACATGTGTAAATACATACGTGCTGGGACCTCAACCACAGCAGCACGACTCAGGGATGGATTTAGGGCCATATTCTTTTTTTCCAGTAATAGCTGTAAGAGAGTAAGAGAAAGTTAGCAGTTGTTTTCCTGAGGATTTTAAGCTAGAATTGGTTTGGATCTTTGCTAAGTGTAATAAAAAATTATGCAACTACACGTGAGAACCTCCAAAAGAGGCCTTCAGTCCAAAGGAAGAATGATAAATGTCTGTCTCCGATGAAGGAGGTCCTTGGGCTAATAGAGTCATCTGCTGCGTTCGAGTGCCTCTGGTTCTCTGTAAATCCGAGCTCAGATCCTGGTTTTGACTCCTCTCTGCTGACTAACCACATGTGTCGCATCGCATTAGTGGGAATTCCAAACAACAAGCTGCCATATTTGATGGCACACTCCTCCCCTCAACTCCACCTGCATTATCTGATTAGTGTTTTTAATGATCAGTCTCCATCACTTAAGATAAAGTTTTTCTGCTTCCGATGCCTTGGTGATTGACGATTTGAGTTTAGTAACGACACCAAACTCTTATCAGCAAAGGTTGCTCATGGATTTGGGTGCAGGGGCTCAGAGTTCTGCAACCGCTCAGATTTCCCTGACTTCACAGCCTGTCACCCTCATTAGCCCCAAAATATGGTTCTCATTTAGGAGCCTTTGTCTGCAGGGAGGGAGGGAAGGAGTGGGGGGGGGGGGGAGGAGGCAGGGGAGATGGGGGAGGCCTTGATTATTTGAACAATCTGGTTGTAATGAAAGCAGCCTGTGCTCATTGGAGGTGGAAGGATGGCTGAACGGGGTGAAATCCAACTGCAGACAGATTGTTGGACTTGATAATATTTGAGATGGAGCTTACGAGCCTGTTAAACCCCCACCCCTGCAAACCCTGTGCAGGAGTGTGTTAACGGCCCTACCTGCATGATGGATGTGAGAGAGAGTTCAAGTCCAGACCAGCCGAGGCTGGTTTGAGTCTGTTACACAAAGGAAACCCAAGTTCTGGCCTCGAGAGCTCGGACGTCGTGGCTGGAAGAGCCTCTGCAGTAATTTACAGATGCACTTAAACCTTTGGCACTAACTCAGATCACAGATCTAGTTCTCATCTGGACTTTCTGATCTTTATTTTGGAGTTTTATGGCTCTTATCCCACATCTGTGTCACGAAAACCTCCAAATAAAACAACCAAATATGCAGTTTAAAATGACCAAAGTCTAATTTCTCCATTTAAAGCTGGTTTTTGGTTGTGCTGGAACCATTCTATGCTTGATTTCCGCGACAGCGACATCGTTTAAAGGCACCGGGACGCAACGATGATGATTTTTATCATTCTTAACTGATGTTTTTGCAGTTTAAGGAATGAAAAGACACTGTTTTACAGTGGAAATGGCCTTTTCATGCTTCAGTGTGCATTTTCTACTTAAATTAGAGGAAGCTGGGCATAAACGGCTGAACCTGATTGGCCTCGCATGTTTACATCACTGCTTTTAGAGAGTGAGGTAAACTCAGTCAAGACAAAGTGCAGGCTTACTCTGCGGTTTGCTCCGAAATGACTTCCCACACGATCTGGTTTTAAGAGCTCCGGTTGCTCAATCTCACGAGAAAAACACAGCGGCCTAACTGGCGGATGGCGCTCTTTCTCCCTGAAATGCAATACGAGCTTTAATTTAATTTAATTTAATTAGCTTTAATTGCTACTCACTGGTTGGTGGAAGCTAAAGGTCCCCTCTTACCCAGGATCCTTAATGACTTCCATGTTCACCGGGGCAGACAAAAAGGTCTTAACACTGCAGATGGAGAAATAGCCGGGAAAAACTTTACCTCAACCATGCTGCAGTCCTGTCACGTGCTGAAGCTAAGAGAAAATGTAAAGTAATGACAAAAACCTTAAAGGACTGTTGGAATGGCTCCCACCTCAACCCGGAGCTGAAGAGGTGCTATTTTATTGCCCTAAAAGCATCAGAGGGGTTTTTGGGCCACTTTGTTTTCGTGGCGCGACGACCAAGCCCAGGGGCCCGGCAGGGTGGTGTTGTGATAGCAGATGTCTCGCCTGCACCAAGGAGGGATTAGCCACCGCACAAAGCACAACTAAACTCTGCAGACAAACCTGTAAACCGCATGCTGCAAGCGTGTCATGCATAAGGATTCAGAAATCGGTGGTATGTTGCCAAAGCGTGTCAGATGTGTGACATGAAGCCCACATGTGGTTTGAGAGGCCTTTACGGCTGCTGTCTTTTATTCTTCTGGATGTGGGATTTAGGCTTCAGATGAAATATTGTTGGAGGATTTAACTCGTCTAGTTTTCATTTCTGAGCAGGCAGCCCGGTTCCCAGGTGCCTTTTTTAATGGTGATGAACCATCTAACAGGTTTGCGAGGTGGGTCTGTAATAAGACGTAAACCAATCAGCTGTGTGGAACGTCAGCTCCGATTTTCAGCCCCACGCTCTCATTTTCCATCCCAGGATTTACCCCGGGTTTGGCTATGGAACCAGTATAATTTTGGACCTAGTGGGATTGTGCGGAAAGCGATATTATCCAGTCACTCACCACTGACTCAAATTAGCATCTGGGAAACATATTAGCGTGTCTCAGGGCTGACAACGTTTTGGGTCCGGCGAGTGAGAGGGTTCCAGCTGTTCGTCATAACCAACCTGTGGTAAACCGTAAACCTGGAGGAACCATCCGGTGGACGTCTTCATTTCACCGTCGTCAGCTGACCGTAAGCGGTCTGTCCCGGTGGTCTTCTGGAGCTAAACCTGAAGTACACGGTGCAGAAACGGTGCGTTCAGCATGACTAATCAGTTTCCTATCTGATTATTAGCCTTTGGAAGCCCCCATCTCGCCCTGCATACCTGCCAGGAGCTCCGCTCTTCAAAAGTTCCTCTCTTTACACTGAATTGCTGCCGGGCTTGTTCCCCTTGGCCCTACACCTCTCGACACGTGACCTTTAACCTTTGCCTGGAAGGGGTCACTCGCTGCGTCTTTAGGGCCACTTATAGCAACACAGAAGAGCAGTGTTTCTAAAGTGTTTGGCTATTTTCAGTAACTCCCTCCACCCCCTTGTCAGCTCTAATTAACAGCGTTCAGCTCTTGTTGTTCCATATTTTCAGGAAAGTCTCGACTCCCTGATTGTTGTTTCAGGCAGTTTGTCCTGACTTTTACCCCTGAAGCTGCATTTATCCTCAGGTTTCTTTAATTCCTTCCCCACCTCAGGAAACGTCTGCAAACCAGGCGCGTGTTTATTTCCAGATGATTTATCACAGCTGCTGAACAATCGTGTGGCTGAAAACGCATCTGTGGGGACAGAAGGAGAAGTTTGAACCTCGCTGGTCCGAGGTTGGACTCCAGGCAGTGCCGCAGTCATCATAATGCACATTTGCGCATTTGCTCGGCTGACTGGTTGTTACAGAACGCCGGGATGGAGGGCCAGTGTGAGCCTCGCAGCCCAGATGCTGCTTCAGGGCTCCTCGCTGGGCGGAGCGCCTCATCACAGCTCTGGTATTTGATGAAAAACGCGATGTTCCCTGTGTTTTTATGAGCATTTTGAGCACTTTAGGGTCATAAATTTAACGTCACCAGTGAGCAGCTCAGATGTCTGAATTATTGCGGACATTAATGAGATTTAGATGCAGTGCTGTGATGTATGCATGCACTTTTAGCTTAGCGTGTGTGCTTTGGCCTCTCTGCTCTGGCTGGCTTCAGAGCGCGTTGACGGACGTACAGCTGCTCATTTCCTACGAGCACCCAGGAGCCTCTGAAAGAATGAGCCGCCTCCGTCGGCCGTTATGAGTTTTCCCTCTTCAAACAAAAGATATTGGGTTCGTTGGTACTGAAGCTCTGAGCGCGATGAAGCGTCTGATCGCAGAATCAGCCTGCAGGTGCGGGTCGGCGGGGGCGCGCTGGTTTCACCCTGGAGACCAGACGGACGAGGTCCGCACTGCCGCCCGTGTCCCCCGAACTCAGAGCCCCCAATCACGCTGCTGAAGTCGGGTCTTTTCGACCCTTTGTGTTGCCTCTCTTGCCCTGTTCCCGGCCCCCTGGTCTGTTCCCCCCCTCCGGTTCCTCCGGTTTGCTCGCCCTCCCGGGGCGGCGTCTCTCCGCTCTCCTGTGGCCGCCCCCCCGGGGGCGCTTGGGGTGCTTTCCGCTCCGCGTCCTCGGCCCCGTTCTTCGCTT
>CAAE01014535.1:43741-77890 GCA_000180735.1 Tetraodon nigroviridis | reverse complement strand
TTTTATCACCAATGCTGTTTCTGCCTCGGGGCATCTTCTTTTTGCTTGTTTGTATGGACAGAGAGTAAGATAAAAGTGGAAAAACTGATGAAGACCCTTGTACAACAAGTGTGTGTGTGTGTGTGTGTAATCCATTCTTTTTTGCTCAAAATCAATTGAATCAAACTAGTGATGGACCAATCAAAGGACTGCATGAGTGTAGCCCCGCCCCCCAGTAAAGCTGTCCAGTCGGATGATTTTGTAATAAAACAGTTATTTTGAAATTTGAGCCTGCCGTGACCCAAATCATGAAGTATTTGGAAAAAAACACCACCTTCTGTCGATTTCCGTGTGTGTTTGCTCTGGAGGACACGGGTCAGCTTGCGAAACGCCGCGTTTGATGTTTTTCCTGTGTGTGTTTTCAGGGGACGTGGATGGGAGGCTGGTACATGGGCTCATTATGTCCTAAGACAAACAAACAGTGGAAAATTCACAACATACACACAGGACACGTGACGAACTCTGACATGGAAAGTCAAAAGACACATGCACATGTCATTTTTGTTCCCATCACACACACACACACACACACACACACAGAAGTAATAAGTTCAAAAATGACCACTGAGTGCTGGCCCCTGTGAATAGCGTTTATGCCCTGGGCTGGTGTCTAATTAGCAGACGCTGGCAGACACGTTTAAAACGGTGGCACACGCAGAGCTGTTTCGTTTTTTTCATGGCTGCGCAGCACGAGGACGCTGCTGGGCCTTTCATTTGGCCAGAAAAGGAGTTTACAAGGTCACCAAATAAATCTGAGCGCTACAGTTTAAATTATTGTGAGTCTGGAACGGACAACACTCCCTGTCGTGTCGTTGGGGTGAGGAGTGAGTAGACCCACGTGTCATTTTAACACCACTCTTGGGTTTGATCTTTACCTCCTCGCCTCCTCCTTATTAACAGCCACATAAACCAACTCTCTGTATTTCAGAGTGTTGGTGCGGAGCTTCAGACAACAGAGAGAATTCTGCTCCGAGTGCTCCTCTGAAGAGTTGGGAGGTTTTCGGTGACGGTCATAGCTCAGGGAGGGTGCTCACGCGTAAAAATGACATGTTTAGACTCACTTGGCTGCCAAATGTCGGAGTTTGGATGTTTGAGGAGGGCTTTTAGTGGCCTAGCACCAAGGCAGATGTCCAAACGCGGTTCTGGACCAGCTCATGTAATATAGACGAGTCTGGAATGTCTCCGGTGCCTCGTGCTGTTATAGGTAGGAGTATTTTTAGGTTGTTATGGTCCCACCAGCCCACGGTAACAACTGACCCATGACAGTTTCACGTGATGAAAAAGGTCCCTGAAACTGGAAACTTGCTGGACAAAACTTAACACAAAAGTCATGTTACATCACTTAGTTCAAGCAGAGAATTGATTAAAAACTGATCCACACGTGTTTTCCATTTTCGTAGTATAAGAAATGAAGATTGCAGTTATTTGGTGCGTCCAACCCAATCTCAGAATGGAAATAACCACAGGAGATTGGTGTGTGTGCGTGTGTGTGTTAAGGTAGCAGAACCATCTGTGCCAAGTGAATATGGGTGTGTATCACATGCCAGGAGTGGGTTCACCATCTCTCCTCCTGCTGTCATGGCGATATCGCAAACACAGGCGTAAACAGTGTTCTGGGTGTCGGTGCTGCATCGTAGCGGCAGAAGTGCTGACCAGCAGGAGCAACAAGCGTGTAGTTGCCACATTGTTTCCTGTTAAAAACAGTGTTTTCTTGAATGCAGCCTCAGCCTGCAGCGGCTCTCTTCTTGAGGGCGGCAGGTCTACATTTATTGCTCCTCTGGACAGCCGAGCTGCAGCTTTTCCTCCTGACTGTGTGGAATTCGGTTTGTTCCAGAAAAACAGATGTAAATTTGAAGGTTACTGGTTTTATAAATGTGACAATAAAGCAGATTCAGGGTTCCAGCTTCCGTCAGTCTCCTTTGTTTAGGATATGCTGACAGTTTTTCATTTAATAAGAGCCATAAATTATGTGCTTGTGCACTCTAACCTGCCAGTTTCGTCTTACAGCCTTGAAGGGAATGAGGTTTAGCTGACTGATCTGATTGATTTATTGGGTTTCAGAGATGCACCTGAGCTCTTTCAGCACCTCAGGCCCAACTCTTGGATACCTGTACTCCCCGAGGCCCTTATTTTATTGTGATACCAAACGTTCTTTTAAAAAGAGGCCACAGGTCTCATCAAAGCCCCAAATGTAAAGAACAAAATGAGCTTCTTCAGCATCCTAAACATCCTCCTGAAGCACATTTGCAGATCAAACAAAAGAGCAAAGCTTTAATTTTAACCCTGAGTCTCAAACTTTTTGTTATGCTTTCTCTACACACACACACACACACACACACACACACACACACACACACACACATAAACACATGCAGTACCATGCAACTACTTGAGGAAATCCACGTGCGTGGGACAATGGCACGTAAAAGACTTCAGTCATAGCTGAGATGGTTTGTAGAGACGTAAAACCCTACTGGTCATTGTTAAATGTTTGCTTCAGCCTTTTATTACAACAAACGCGTGTTTGGAACGTCGTCAGGCTGATGTCAAAGAGTCTTTGTGAGGAAAAGAACAGCAGCAATAACTGGAATTCCTTGTTTCTCAGTAGGGTTTAACCTGCCATAATAAGTACAAGTTGGACCGCACCAACGTAAATGAAACGTCACCAATAACCTACAGAATATCCTGCACTACCAATTAAGCTTTCTTTGCTATTAAACTATTAGGTGTCTACTAATTCTGCAGCTAACTTTCAGGAAATGAGAGATCTGAGGATCCTTTGGGCGTGCAGATGTTTGCTCTCGAGGGAGCCGGCTGTAAATGATCCCTCTGAAGGAATGTTGTCTTTAAACACGGCCTCGGTGCCCTGCTGCAGCGCAGGTCAGTCGGCATGAAACTCTTCACCCGGCAACTTTGACTGAAAAGAAAGAGCCCCGAATGTCGACTTGAAGAGAGGCCTCTGGTGTCTTCGGTGTTTTCTTTGGCTAAAAGAGACGCTCCGTATCTATTGTGCAATAGTTGAAGAGGCGTGTGCCGCTGTGTTTACACTTTACACGTACCTGGACTATGTCTGAATCACATGCTACTAGGATCCAGAGTTACGTGTGTGTAGAAGAGCAGTTTCAGGTGCTTGTGAATTTGCGTGCAAAGCTAGCAGTTGACATGTTCACGCAACAGTATCCCTGCACCGTTTGGTCAGGTCAGGTCAAGTTGGGTGTGTGTGTTCTGTGACTACAACTCCGGCCAAACTTGAAAACCTGCTTGATTAACCACTGAAGGACGCAAAGGACAACTCGATTCCTTTAGTTTTTTTTATTTAATTGATGAACAATGGGATAGATTTTTAACCCTTTTTAACCCCTTTTTATCTGTTTCTTTGTTTTGCACCTTTGATTTGTAAGCGCTCGTAGAAACTCCGTGCCAACCTTCTTGCATGCGGTTGTCTTTAGAGGCGTGCAGTGGTCATGTGACCAGTGGGAATGTGGGTGCTGGTGACCCCAACCTTTGGTGGACAATGTGCTTCAATTAACGGAGACATTTCCACCTACAGTTTATCAAAAAAAACAAACCAACAAACCACCAAATGAAGTTTAAGTTCAGGCTTGAAACATGATCACAGGTGTCTTAAACATTACACCTAAAACATGTTTGTTCGGGTTTACGAGTCACCCAAAAGCCAATCTGTCTACTTGGCTTCCAAGAGTGTGGCTATTAGCAAACTAGTGGAGAGAGAAGGAAGGGTGAGGTAGGGAGGGTGTGTGTGTGTGTGTGTGTGTGTGTGTGTGTGTGTGTGTGGGTGTGTGTGTGTGTGTGTGTGTGAGAGGAGGGTGGGGGGGGTGGATTGGAGGTTGATAGGTCAACAAAAGTGCAAATACCTCTTATGACAAATGTGATTGAAATTGACACGTTACCATATTTTCTTCCCCCCGTCGGTTTTGCAGAGATGACTCAGTTGCTTCTCATCAACACGATTGTGCCTCTGAGCACAAACGTGCGCAGGCCTCCGAGCTTTGACATGTGAAAACTTGGGACATTCCTCCCTTTGGCTTCCTGGCTTTCACGACTTGGCCTTCATCGCTGTCCACAACACACACTTCCTTCCTCCGTGTTTGTGTCTTTGTGGTTGTTCCAGCTCTGCAAGCTTCAGATGCTGCAGCTTTGTCACCAGGCTAACGTATCATTGAAGGCCTTTAAAGGAACTCTCTTAGCTGCACCTCTTACAAACACAAAGAACATCATGACTAAAACGTAACGCCTGAATCTGAATTTTGCACGCTTGGATGCTTCCTGCGAGCCTCAGCTCCTCCACCAACCTGACCTGTTGCACCAGCGTGCTAATTTGCATGCTTGGTTGATTTATTCCTGCCTGTGTCATCCTGGCCAGAGTTTGGTTTACTTGTATAATGACAGGTGAAAATCTGATGCTTTGTGAGCTTAGGGACACACAACGGTCACACACCAGCTGTAAAAATCAAGCAGTAAGGTCACATTCTTTATCTCCGGGAGAATGTACACGCGCAGCTGTACTTGACGACACTGTTCTACTTGCACCTACCGCCTGCAGGCGGTTTTCGCTGTTGTGCAGACTAAAGAGTGCGTGACAACCAGTACGTAGGTCTTGTGTGACAGATCATACACACCACTGACCGCACATGTGACTGCTTTACTTTGAAACATCACGATTTGCTGATAATGTATTCTAAAACCTTCCTGACTGATGCAAAATGCCACCTGACATAGTTTCTACGACAGCTGAGCCCAGTAAATTAAAAAAAAAACATAGGTTATCAGGTTGTATGTGTTGTATTTAAATAAATTCCTTTATTTCTCACTGCAAATAATTTCCTATATTTCCTTTACAATATAAATAATCATAGCCTTTTTTATTTATGTACTTAAATACCATTGTTCACTTGCACTATTTTTTTGTGGGTGTGTGTAACATTAGCCTCATCGAGCTGTAATTTACTAGAGTAATAAAACTCACGATTACTGCTGATATCTCACACATTCCCACGCTGTTATCAGCACATGCGTGCTAAAAGAGGAACACGAAAACACAAATCACAGTTTATCTCCAAGATTACCATAAGGTTGCCATAAGGTTAGATTGTCATCATCAACAGTCATATTATTTCCCACAATGCCGAGGAAATCCAGGCGTTTAATCAGGCAAAGGATTTTTTATTTACTTTTATTTTACAAACCACATGAAGACATTTTTGCATTAATACCAGCATAAATCATTTGTCATCTGGAAGACAAAAATATGCTCCTGTTGAGTTGTTTTTTTTCAGCCTGGATAAAATGTAGCACTACTACTACTACTACTACTACTACTACTACTACTACTACTACTACTACTACTGCTACTACTGCTACTGCTGCTACTGCTACTGCTACTGCTGCTACTGCTACTGCTACTGCTGCTACTGCTACTGCTACTTAATAATAATAATATGTATAATAATAAGAAGAAGAAGAATTCAACCCTTTAAATTTTTCTTCTTTCGACGCAGTAGCTGATAATTCTTCTGACTGACTGTTACAGTCCTGGGGAGAGGCTAGACCAGTACAGATAGAAGCCTGAATACAATGGACCTAATAATAATAATAATATGTATATAATAAGAAGAAGAAGAACTTTTGGCCTTTTTCTGCTTCTCATTCGGCCCCTGGGGAAATATAATTGCCCACCCCTGAGTTAGACGGACGCTGGATCAACTGACTGTTACAGTCCTGGGGAGAGGCTAGACCAGTACAGATAGAAGCCTGAATACAATGGACCAGTAAAACTGACCAGTTTGAAGCTATAGGTCCTCAGAGGCTCCTAAATGTGATGTTTACAAAAAGTAGTTAAAAATAATGCTGTGAAACATTTTTAATGTGTCCGGTCATGTGGAAGTTTGAAAATTCAACGTGAGATCTGATCATGTGACTGTAAAGCTGAAGATGGTGTGTGTTAGAATTGCAGCTTCGCGTGCGACATTATGTTAAAAAACACAGCGTTTTAAGGCGTTGCCAGGTAGTGGAGCACCCCTAGTCTTGTTTAAACCAAAATTGTTCAGATATGGCAGATTTTCCACATGGTTAGGGATGTTCTCATCATTCTCAATGCATTTTTTGGGTCAAAGTGGTTCCAAAGTGTATTTAGTTTAATTATCGTGTGAATATTCCATTTTCTTTATAACAGTAAACATGATTATTGCCTCATGACTGTTCTGTGGTGGGGACTATTATAAAAGAGCTCTTTATTCGCTAATGTGTGATGTCATTGTGTTGAAACTGACAACAGAGCCGGTGCAGGCACCCGGAGACATCAGCACTGGCGTGGATGAGGCAAGGCAGGATCGCAGCCCTCTCCAACTCTTGTTCATTTACACGTTTATTCAAGCACAGTTACTTCTCAGATCACAGCACATCTGTCCAGCTTTGAAATCAAACTCGGAAGATTTTAAAAATGACCCTAAAACAAACAGCTTTTAGACAAATTAGACAGTTCTGTAAACTGTGAGAATATGGCTGCGTGTGCTTGTAAAAGCAGGGTGTGTACACAAAAGCCACATGGAGAAGTTGCAGCTTTATGCTCTAATCCTGGTGCATTTTTGCCTCCTATGACTGCATGTGTGAGTTACAGCGTGCCAGCAGGACAGCCTGAGCGGTTTGTGGATATGAAGAGCGTGTCCACAGGTTAATGCTCTTTTGGAACCGATTCAAACTTTTGAATCGGCCTTCGTGCGCTCATGCTTAGCCAGGTGAGCCCTTTTCCTGTGAGGCTGCTTTGGACCGTGGATCTGCTGCAATTTCCCCCCAAAATGAAAAGAAAACAACCCCCAGCAGAGGAAGAGGAGGAGGGACAGACAACTTGTACTTCACACCCACACTCAGAATGTGGCATTTGGAATTAGGAGCCAACATGAGGTTACTTACAAACACACACATACACGTGCGCGCACACACACACACTTAAAATGAAAATAGAGGGAGAAAGCATATTCTGGGAGGTGAGAGAAGTGATGCGAAGGATGGTGGTTGTAAATAGACACAGCAAGGACACAGTCTTACCAAGCGATCGCTGTAAAGTCATTGTAATGTCATGACATGTAAGACAGGTCCTGATGCTATCCTGTCAGTCTGGTTTGTTGGCCTGTTGAAGCTTGTTCACACACCAGAGAGAATGAATGCAAATAACAGTCATGGCCACAGGCATCACAGCCATCAGGGTCACGAACGACATGTTTTTTTACTAAAACCTTGTGATCACGGTGCAGCAGCCGCGTTGCAGGCAGGCTTTTTCACTAGCTCTCTGCAGAGGTCACTCCCTGTCCAGTCACATGGCTGTCACCTATGTCTCTACCCGTGTCTTTTAGGGTCCTGAGGAGTTACAGACAGAGCGTATATCTCACTATTAGATGGAAACACCGGTCATTTTCAGAAGGAGGCGCTGCACTGGCCTCTGCTCTGGAGGACTTTGTGGTTCTTATTGGTTCTCTGTCAGCCGTCCGTGACCTGTCGCTGCTCTATACATAGAAAGTGACTAAGAGGTGCAAAGGTTTTCACACCATAGAAATAGATTTGTCATTGCAGCTTACCACAAACTGCATGAAAAAAGCTTCAGAGATTCCTCTTCTTTCTGAGGAGAATTACGTTGGTCTCTCTGTCGTAGAAGATTAGAAGTCTGGATAAGCTTGTTTAGCTTTAAGTGTATATGCGAGCAAGTGTAAATCCCTGAGCATGAAACTATAAATTTTTAAAATGAAAATAGATTTCTGAGACGCAGAAGTGGAGACTCTACTGCACAGTCAAGGCTCTGCATGTGCAGCATTCGATCAGGAAGGAGAGCAGACACCTTCTCAGAGCACTTGATCTGTGGCCCACAGGGCTGTACGTTCAGCCTTGGGGTGGAGAAGGCCAAACGGCGCTATGGACAAACCAAACTACTCCTCCACACCAGCTGCATCCGAACATGTAGGCAATGCATCATTCACCCATGCGTCTGCTTCAGTGCAATTACCTGCACACACTCCGCAGCACGCACCATAGATCACCCACAGCTGGAGCAGCTGCGACATGTTTCTGACAGTGATTTTCAAAACACAAATAGCCCACAAGTACATACGTGCACACACACATTTTCATTAGTCAGCATGTGATAATGCCACCAGCTGGATTGCTTTACATTTCTACGGTGAGCACTTGGGTAATCTAAATATTCATAAACCGAGCCAACACGATCCCGTTTGTGCTGTAGGCCGGGTAGCTGCTGGTGCCAAAGTGGTGTGAGGAATAAGAGGTCAGTTAATGTGACAGGCCAAGATTTACCGTCGTAAAAACCACCACGCAAACAGGACATTTGCAGGGTAATTGAATAGGTTACTCTTCAACTACAAACTACTTCAACCAAATAAGAAGCCTGTTCACTTTAAAAAGGTTATTTCTAGGTGTCACTTAGAGGTAGCTCTGATTCATCTCTATTTATTTGATTAATTTATAGAGCCCAATGTCAAGTAGGTTCAGATAAGAAACAGAAGAGTTTGTAGCTAAATGTACCAGTAAGGTATAAAAATGTTGACAGTGATGCAAAGAATGAATTGCAAAATATCTTGTGTGAGTGCGTGTGTGTATGTGTGTGTTCAAATATATATCTCAAGTAAACCTAAAAAAGTCTTTAAAACAAATGTCCGATCTCTAACCCCAAATTCACCCCTTTTTCTCCGTATTAGTGAGTACCTGCTCTGTTGACCTGCTGCTGCATTACAGCGCTACCCTAGTCTTTACACCCAGACCCTAATTGATATTTCATGGATGTTGCCAACGTAAGTTGATCTCAGAGACTGATCCGAACAAACAGAGCAACACAGCCACCTTCTGATCCTCAACTCTCACGTAGGTAGGACATAACGCAGCGCGGTGATAAAGCCGGGAAAGGAACAGTGTTGAGTCACGGATAGAGCTGGACCGAGAGCCAAACGGTCGGGAAAGCACGAAGAGGAGAGGGTGAGAGCGCTAACAGAAGGGGTAAAAGACTGCCAGGCAAAGCTCTTTCTGGAAGCACTGACCTGCAGGGGCCCGCTGGCTGGCATGGTGGATCTCAGCGACGTCAGGTCGATGTCTCGGCCCTGCTCCGCTCTCTCAGTCTTCCCGAGTCCCTGCATGATTAGTCCCGGAACAGCTAGGTAGCCAAGCTTAATGACAGAGTGAAAAATTCAAATGCAAGGATGGCACAGCTTGCTAAGAAAGAAAATGAGCCTGGATGCTAGGCACCAGACCCCAAACAAGAGGGAGGACAAAGAAACAGCCTATTCCTCCTATCAACTCTCACTCTTTTTCTCTCTCCCTGTGTGTCTCCACGCACCATTTCTCCTGGTCGTTCTTGCCCGATGGTCCCAAAGAAAGGCTAGGAAACTGTCTGAATACCAAGCTGGGAAACAAACAACCAAAACAATCCTGGTGATACTAAAATACAGTTACAGTTACATCAGTTTGTGCTAATTTATTCTGCAGTAGAAGCACGTCAAGAGTTATGATATTTGGAAAGGAAAGGCTAAATGATTGAAAACACGTGAGTTATAAACCATGTTTCACTAAAAAAACAACCATTCATTCATAACCACAACTATTTAGGACCCAATACCAGAAGAAACACTGTTAAACTTCTCCTTTTATTCCACTAGTTTCCTCTTTGATTGTATGTTTTTATTATGACTCAACCACAAGATGCTCAACAAGAACGACATTAGTTGAGTCACTTTTTTGGCAGAAGTGTGTAAATACCAACAGAGTTGCTAATCCTCAAACGTGTCTTCGCTTCAACAGAAGGATTTTCATTAACCTAAGTGTACTCAGATACAACTTACACACAGAAAACACGGCATTCATCCAATAAAAACAAAATGGTCATTTAGTTTAAGGTCCATTGTGGAAGTTTAATAATGATTTATCACCACAAATCAAATACACCCGTGGCGGTCCCCCCTCTCCTTTGGTCCTAGAATGTTGTCTGCCATTTTGATACAGTAGCCCACAGCTGATATAGTTTAATATGAACATTAGCAACTAAATACCTGTCTAAATACGTCTGCAACTAAATGAAATGAAACTCTAGAGTGGAAAAAATTGTATACAGAGTCGTGGAAACAACCAGTTTTGTTTCTTGGCATCCATCACAGGGTTAGTCTTCAGTGGGAATGTGCAGGAGAGATACTGAATTCCTGCAGTCTGTATTCTGACCTCTTCATCAAACACTGATTCTCGTTGAAGGAAGCTGAATTATCTGCTCCTTCATCTGCTCCAGTTCCACTAACCCTCCTTCAACTGCCACTGTTGAGAGTGCTGATTTTAGATCCAGGTCAGTTAGTATTTTGGTTACCAAAATAGCTCACGTTTGTGGGAGGCGAGGGTGGTGATCGGGTAAAGTTTACACGCAGCTTGGATGTAAAGTAGGGACTAAATGAGAAGGGTAGGACCAAGGTTCTGGATTGATCTGTATTTTTAGGGGTACATGTAAAAATGTCCAAGACTGTAACTTGATTGTAACAGTTCCTGAAGCGCTTTTCCAGTATTGTAGCTGCATCAGTCTTTCAGGGATCTGGGTCTTGTGTACTTTGGCACACAATGTGCAGTTTCACTGCTGTGTGGCTTTTTACTGTTTATGTGCTGCACTTATGTAGTGTACTTACGACTAAATCCACAAATTAACGGTTGAAACAGAAAGTCAAACCCACAGGTTTTTTTTTTTTTTATTTTTTCTTTAAAAAATTCCTAGAAACTAAGATTTTAATGGGATGCACCAAAGCCCTGCATTCTTCGGTTCTTAGAAACTGGGTCTGTCGGTAGCTTTGTGGGCTGTTCTTGGAAATAAAAGCTACTGTACAGAAGAAAAACAAGCTATTTTAAACAACTCTGGTTTAAAGTGTTTTAACAGATTGAACAAGCGGTTTCTTTAGTTTGTGCATGTCAGGATGGGCATCCTAGACTGGTTGGTGCATGCACACGTGGACCCCCTTAAATTCACTTAATCCTTGTCAACAACCGTTTGTGCTGTAGGCCATAATATCATCTCTAACCCTTTTCAAACCTTTTGATCTTCATTTAGCCGTTTTGCACAACTGTAAACAGAGTAGCAAGGTGTTGCGAAATGCCAGCCCTACGATGCGAGCGTTCTGTTTATTGTCCTGAATGGGCGCTGCAGTCATTCAAACCCATTAAAACAGTGACTCATGCAGTTTTTGCCGCAGGGAAAAAGTGTGTAAAATAACGCGGTTGCTTGAGTTATTGCGCTGTTTTGAATTTTCCTAAATGGCAGGCATCCCTCCGGCAGCAAGGGTATAATTACCCGAGTTCACACGCGGAATCATTAGAATTCTGTGGCAAAGAAATGGCATTTTAACAATAGTAGGTTTAAAATGGCCACTGGCCAGCTGATGGGAGATTGATACAGATAATGTTGAAGCGTATTTAGCTTCATTTTGGCATTAAATACATGCTTAAAACATTTTCTTTCATGTGTAATTAAAACATGCATTTTAAAAACATGCTCATCTATTCATATCTAAGATCAGGACTGATGAGGATTTTTGTGCTGTTGCTGTCAGTGTGAAATGCAGATGTGTCTCTGTGCCCTGTTAACAGTCTGTATTTCTCTCTTTCTCTGTCTCTCTCTCTCTCTCACACACACACACACGCACACACACACACACACATGCAGAATAGTTGGGTACCAGTCTGCGCTGACCTCATGCTTTCTACCTTTGTTATGCACTTATGAACACTCGCTAACCAGACAGAGCCTGCATTCTGGTGCCGATAAAAAGGGTCTTTATGCTCACAGAGACACAAACACAAGCACAGACGCATACATATGCATGCGCTCGACAGGTAGCTGACACCAGCTGATAACACTTTGTGGTATCTGATCAAATAGCCACATGCCTGCATACATGCTCAGACGCATACAACCTCGCTCCAATTCACCTGCAAATTCTTTGCATTGTTACCGAAGAATGAAAATGCAGCTATGATGGCAGAGACGAAAGAGCTTATATTTTTATCAATGGCATGTGGTCTCAGATTATTGATAAATATGACAAAATCAATATTGAATACCGACAAAGTTGTGCAGCACTTGAACATTGATTGATAGTAGTTTCGTTTTGGTGAAACAGATATTTCTAACAAGGTATTACTATCTCATTAGTAAGTAATAGTACTAAAACTATCTCAAAAACCATATGAGATAGTTTTGGGTTTAATTCAGGGTAGAAACGATTAGGATGACTAATCATCTTGATTCACTGTCAAATAACAGAACATTTCTCTCCTTCTCTTCCTTCTTTTTTGATATTCCTAATTAATAACAGTTCTAAACTGAACCACAATGTCCAGTTTAACCTTTTCTCCGGTCCCCAGGGAGCTACATCCAATTTATGCTCATTAACTGACTTGAGACTCTTTGGATGGTGATCAAGCAGAGAAAGAAGGTGTGCACATGCTTTTTTTTTTTGCCCTGTGTCTCGCTCCGGGGTTTGATACCATGTAAAGAGACGTCACAATGACAAGCACAGCATGATCAACTCTGAGATGGTGGAAATGACAGCTGACAGTGAGTTTACAGGCTGGGTGAACCGAAACAGGGAGGCGCTGCCTGGACTCTTTAGCGACGCGCTCTGGTAGGAGGGAGTACTGCAGCACTCTGCTGAAGCGCCACTGATTGCAAAACGCTTTACGCAAGTTATTGACAAACTGCTCTGTGATGTCAGAAGGCTCTTATCAGTAATAGACATGCCCGAGTTGACCAGAAAATTGAGAGGAGAAGAGGGAGATTCCTATCTGTTTGGTGTACATGTCTAATTTAGCAAGCCCATTACCAAGCACGCGTCGCACAGTCCTGTTATATTACTGTTGCACATTAATCAATTTAATATAAAACTAATCAACCTAATAGTATGGATTTATTTTGATACTATTGTAATATCCGCCATATTGCATTTCCGTATTATTTGGTATTATTTTTTCTTTTCTTTTTTAAAATTATTTCTTTATTGAGGTTCGTGCAATAACAACGCGCCAAAACCTGTGTTCGCGTGCAGAAGAACGAGGTGTACGTGCAGCATCCCTGAAAAGGAAGCTGACTGGACGCATTGTTGCAACATAAGCAGGACGGAGTGCTGACAGCTGGAAGCCATGAGAGGGGGCCGCGTGATTGCGTCCTTGATACGCGAGCGCGCACGCACACACGCACTCACGCTGCCGGTACAATTGTTGTTTTATGCAATGAAATGATTCTATCTATGTCACACATGTAAATGCTGGCTCTTAGACTTTGTTGTCCTTGTTGGGGTAATTTGTGATTGGAGTGTCGTGGCGAGCGCATTTACCAGCATTCCTCAAAATCTGCTTCTCCTGACGTGGATCCTGACTTGTCAGTGAGGGGAGTTGTTCACTGTGTCCCATCTAGGAATCCTGTTAGTTGAGGGAGAGGGCTGGAAGGGGGGAGGTGGCTGGAGGGAGGTGGCTGGAGGGAGGTGGTTGGAGGAACAGGGCTGGAGAGCCATGGCGGACGTGCACTTCGTTTCTGCTTGAAGCAAAAGCGTAAAAGCATGTGAACCATGTGTCCACACGTGGTCCATGGCCCTGCTGTGAACACAGAGGGAGTTGCAGGGAGGAGGAACTACGCCAGTCTCCTTATCATGTGATGGGTGTCACTGTGACAGCATCACAATAGGATAATGATCTTGGCTTTGACAGTCGGTGCTTTGATGGGGACTTTTTTTGTGCTATATTTAATATGGGGTAAGCATATAATCCAGATGTTTTTTTTGGCTGTGCATCACAGTGTATCTGATAAATTAAAGATGGCAGGTCTCCCACAGGTCACTCCTTAATAAAAGAGTATTATGAGTGAGTCAAAAGAATGGCTCTAATCATGTAATCCCTCTTAGGAATGTCGGTCATTTAATGTAAGATATGTTATATTACTGCAGTGAAATATAAACAAAAAGCCCAAAGGAAGAAAGATGACAAACAGGGTAACAGGATACTTATAAGCTGTGGCTTGCTTTTTTAGATTGGAGGGCCAGTCTAAATTAATACTTGTGACAAATATCTGGTAAACGGAAAAAATATGAAGAAGAAATATAAACAAAATCAAGCCATTATAACTTTATTTCAAACTGTAGCTGTAACTTTACGTTGCGAGCAATAGAAATGTGTGTAAAGTAACGCAAACGTTTATTCCGACGCCTCAGACGTGTCAAGTTAGCATCAAAAGCAATTATAGGCGCATCCTCTAAAACCTTTCAACAAAAGAGCCTTGTGTCGTTTTGAATGATGGATTCTGAATTAATTATACATCCATATTTTTAAAATGTTGCTGTCTTCAAATGATTTACTATAATAACAACAGGTTGGGGCTTTTAGCGAACCCAGTTGTCGCAGTAGTCAATCCGATATTTAGCGACCAGGAGCTGTTAGAGCGTCTTATTTTGAAGGAGCAGGTCCGCTTCCTTGTATACTGCAGGTGGGGTTGACGCGGCACGTCCGCGTGAAAGCCCCACACGGTGGGCTGGTCGAGGCTGCGCGGCAGAGACGAGCAGGCGGCCGACGGCTCCAGCACCCGGGGACCCCGGCACAGCCCTTACCCAGCCCCGCTGGTGCTTCAGCACAGCCCGCAACGCTGACAGAGGACCGGATCCGGCGTTGATACGGATGCGGTTGCAGCATCTTTGAGTCGCGGTTTGTTTGCCATTTCGAGCCTGCGGACGTGGGACGCGGAGCCCGACAGAAGCGCCGGAGCCGCCGCGGCAGCCGCGGCCGAGCTCGTCCCCCCGGCGCCGTGTGGGGCATCGGTCTGGCCGCGCTGAGGGGCTCGGCTGGAGCCGACTTCTGCCTTTGCCCTCTTTTTTTTTTGGATTTCCACTGTGTCTTTAACGTGACGCACTGTATTGACATTACTGGTGCGTGTCGGCGCGGACCCCCACTGCGGAGGAGTTGAAGACATTTAAATCAACTTTTACCATCACATTTCTCCGGTACGCCCGCAGAGCTCACCCATGTAAAAGGTAGGCTATAAATGCTTTTACGTGTTCCTAAATCGCCTCAGTCATGACTGCTGCCGTGTGTGTTTTTGCTGTAGGTAAACTTTGCTGCATTGCCTCGGTTTTGTGCTCCTCAACAGGCAGCAAACCCCATCGCTCCTACTGCTGGGGACACTTCAGACTAATACTTTTTTATTGTTATCCAAAATGCAAATTTTCCACAAAAAAGCCCTTTGCCAAAGCCTAACTTGAACACAGATGCCCGATGATCCCCATCTCTGCTGCTAGTGCAGGACTTCTGCCCTGTAGTCCGCTTTTAAAAGCCTCTAAATCAACAGCTGCTTCACTGATTTTCCCATTTTAAAGTTTAGTTTTTTTCTGCACCCTAACAGCTCTACCCTGGGTCTTGGAATCACTGTAAACCAAAAGTCCCAAGTGCTCATTTAATGTGTCTAACAGTTGAAACCTTTCCCCAGTGTGCATTCATGACAATGCAGCCTGTTGTATCTGCATGCACAGATGCACATGTGGGATGTGTCTAATTGCATTAAGAGAAGTCACTTTCGGGACCTTTAATGCTTAAATTAAAACAAACTAGGCAGCAAATTCCACTGCAAGTGTTAATGCAGTTATTGTTCCTTTAAACTGGATCATCGGCTGCAGTTGGCAAATGTATTTGCAACAATTGGGTGCCATTAGGGCTTTCATAATCTGGAAGGAGCATTTTAGACATTTAAAGCCTGCATGCAGTATGTCAAAGGACACATTTTTAGCATTATTTCCCTGAAAAAAATGGCCGATGCGCTGACCTGCAGGCGCATGCCTGACCTGACCCGTTGGGATAAAAACGCTCCCACTTCCCACTGGGCGACCTACAGTAGCCTGTGGGGCCAAATACCTTTCTGGCAACATTTCTGACCAATTCTGAAAAAGGGCTAGGCAGCGTTACCTCTCTGAAACGCGCGTAAGCTGTTGCTAATGCGCAGCGGACAGCTTGCTTTGCCCATACCACGCCGATCCAAAAGCAGTTTTGGTGTAACGGGAGCACATTTATAAGATCATTTTTACTGTTGTGCAACAAGCAGAATGATGTGTCTTCAGAGATGTATTTGGTTTCAGTGTCTAATCTTCATTCCTCTTGCTAAGCTGCTGAATTGCCACAGAATAGTCCAACATTGAGGTCAGCCTGGCTGTGGTGGCTTTGGGCTAAATTTGGAATGGGGAGCAATTAGGCACATACTCTCCTGCAGCACAGCGTTAAACACACGGAAGCAACTGGAGGCCAAAGGTCAGACTTAGGATCTCCCTGTTTGTGAACACACTTAGGTATCTTGTCCAGGCTCAGCCTTGGCCACTCTGATAATAAACGGAGTAAACCTGAATAATACGATCAGTTAAACCCGGGTTCTGCACATAGTCGGGCTGTTTTACTCTTTTGTTTCTAAAGTAAGGAAACATTTAAATTAAGATTTGATTGTTGCATTTAATCAGGTTTTTTTTGCCCTTGACATTGCTTTGGGGGAAGTTAATGAGGGGTTTTAATGGATTTTTTTGTCTTCGCTGTGTTTGTCTCCAGCTACAGGGCGAAGCTCTTCGAGCTGGGCCAGGCTAGGCCAGGCGGAGCAGACCTTGCCTACGGTCTGGTCTCGCTAGGCGGGCAAGCAGCCTCTGAAGGAGTCCTATCAACCAGCAGTGGAATCTTCAGTGGGGGGCTTCGACACTTTGGGATTCCAGTCATATTTGGACTTATCACCAGGAGGCCCTGCTAAAGCTCCACTCCTTTCATGTCATGGTGGTCACTCTCTGGATGGTGGCATCAGGATGGATTTAGGTGTTAATTTGACAGTTCTCACCTCATTGCAGTCCATGCACATCCCCTCCTTTAATTACCTTTCAACCTTTCCATCCCCAGCCTTAAAGAGAAAGCCCCTTCCCCTTTCATGGGGCTTGCCTGAGCCCAGTACACAAGGGCCTTGTAAGAACTGGAGAATCTCTTTTTGAGACTGCTGCAAATTGAGGGTAGAACAAAATAGCCCAGCTGAAAAGAATCAAAATCTTTCAAATTTACAGCATCATTGTGATTGATTTAGTTTAGGCAACAGCCTAGTTTGTTGTGAGATTAATTCACCTTGGGATTTGTATGTGGCTGCATAGTTTACACATCGGCTGGTCTGATTACTCACTTGCAACAAGTCCGTATTTATATGAAAGTCCTTTCTTTTTTCTGGTTCAAGCCCTGGTGAGGAATGTCTGAAAGCAACAGCAGCAGCAAAGTGGTGAAATTCATTGCCCCTGCCTCCCCTCCACCTTCTTCAACCCCGTCACCTCAAACGCCTCACAAAAATGTGAACGGTTCTGCCAGTTCAGACTCGCACCTCGTGGAGAAGCTCAGCGGACACCCTGAAGTCCAACGGCGGCGTCACACGATGGATAGAGATTCCAAAACCGCCGAGCACCGCTTCTTTCGCCGGAGCGTCATTTGTGACTCCAACGCCACAGCTTTGGACCTTCCCAGTAAAGCTGCTGTGCTTCTGACCTCACCACCAGACCGGGAAGGGCCTCCCACCTTACTCCCTTTGCAGCCCCCCTGTCTCCTCCCAGGGGGGCAACTGGCCGAATACAGCCGTGTCCCCGGCGACCTATACGTGCAAACGTCCACTCAGCCGGGTGTTGGGCTTGATGGCAAGACCAAGGTGGCCCAAAACGAAAACGCTGGGGAAGATTCAGTTGTGAGCAGCATCACAACTGTTGTTTCCACCAGCGACAGCGTTGAACACTCCCCAGATGGCGGGGTGAAGGAACCCAGCGCGACAGGATCGGACGAGTGCCACCAAGCGGGGTCCACTCCACCCGGCGTTGTACTGCGTTCGAGAGGGTCCGAGAACACAGAGCAGGTGGTGAAAGATAAGAAACTGACAGAACACGTCAACGACGGCAGCGCCGGCAGTCCAAGTGAGGAAAAAGAACGGGAGGCAGAGGAGGACAAGGGGCTGGCGAAAGCCCGCGCTGAGCAGAGGGAAGCTGAGAAACGAGTGCAAGAGGATATAGAGGAGGTGGAGACCAAAGCTGTGGGGACATCGCCAGATGGACGCTTCCTAAAATTTGACATTGAGATTGGAAGAGGATCCTTTAAGACTGTGTACAAAGGTCTGGACACGGAGACGACCGTCGAAGTGGCATGGTGCGAGCTGCAAGTGAGTCCCACCGTTTTTGCTTTTTAGTTTTCTTCCAGGAACTTTTATGTCTTTTCCCAAGATGCTTACCCAGATAAATATTCTTAAAACAGAAATGGAATCACTTTAGATGGATCCTGTTGAGACAAATCTGTTCATGGCGGAAACTGTGACATTCATGTGCACAAGTGTGGTGGGTTTTCTGCATCAACGCTTGCGTTGTCATTGGGTTGTTGCAGGAGATGCAACGCATTGCCTGAAAACATTATTGTTGATTAGGTGCAGCAGTTTCTCATCGAGTTTATCTCACCTGTAAATGAAAGTCTTCAGCTGTGATTTTGCACAACTGCAGGTGAAAGGATGCGCCACTTTGGTGCAGCCACCCAGTTGTTTGTTTCGCTATGACTCAGGATTTGTGCTGCTGCATCCCAGTAATAACGTTTACTAATGCTTTCATGTGTGAACGGATGCAGGTCAGTTATCACGAGTCGCCTAAATGACTGTTGAGTGAAATGGAAAACCAAGTTGCTAATGCTAATTCTGATCAACACATTTCTGAAACCTAAATCGATTCGTCAAAAAAGATAGATCAAAGCGATAATAATAAATGGAAATCGGCTTCTAGAAGAAATAGAGTGCTTACACATGAACTCGCTTCCGGTCTTTTTTCTGGCTATCGCCAGCCGGATGAAGCTTTTAGATGCTTTGTTGAGTCCAGAGAGTCGTTATCCGCCTAGTTGCTCGTTGTGTGAGATGGATGTGGTGCATCCACGCAACTTCTGCAGCGAGCGCATCTGTCCGGAGGGAGGAGAGGGCCGAAGAGCGGACATGTGGATGAGTTGAAGAGAGGCTGTTTGTAGATGAGAAGGCGCCCAGGCTGAGCGGGTCATATGACTGTCGGTACAGGGAGAAAACACTGACAGGGAATCACATGGACCTTGAGCAAATAGCTCAGCAGAATAAAATTAGCAGGAGAGGCTGTTAATTTTCTTTTATCTCATTTTATCATGCACGGTGAGCCAAAGGTCAGGCACTAATGTTCTGTGATTAAATGTCTTCTGTGCACATCCGCACATGTTTGTTTGGGTTTTTTTTTTTTTAAATAGTGCACTATTGTTTTCTGGATGAGTGTGAGGCTGTTTTTCCCTGCTTTCTCCATCACAAGATGCTTCCGATGTCTTCCTAATTCCAAGAGCTAAGCTCAGCTTTGCCTGATGTCCTTCACCTAGGAAACACCAAGTTGTTTTCTGGACAACAGACATGTAATGTGGGTCCAGCTGGCTCATTCCAGCTAAAATCTGACTTGTTTTTGTCTCTTTTGGTTAAATCAATAATTAAATGTAGAAATTTGGCTGGGCTTTGTGATGAAAATAGTTGATAATTAATTTAAATACATTTTAGAGGATTCATTATTTAGTTTCATATCATATGTTATCTAATATGCTGCACTGCTCGCCTGAAAAGCCCCTTTTAATTTATGTAGCGTGTCTGTTATATAAGAGCATTGAAGGTCTGGTGATTAGGCTATATGCATGTCGAGACAAGCGCCTCCTTGCTGAGCGTGGACGGGTGCATGTGTGTCAAAGAAGACTGAGCAACTGCTGGCATGTGGCAGAACGATGAGAGTAAAGTTACGCAGGCGGTCCGTCATATTTGCTCGCTGGGGGGGTGTGAGAACCCGGGATCAGTGGGACTTGGGCTCATGTGGGACTCCACAGCTTTCTCTAAGCTCAGGTGTATTTTCTTATCTTTTTTTGCATGAAAAAAAAGGAGGAGGAGGAGGAGGAGAAAGAGAGACGGAGCAGATAGATTTGTTAACCTTTGATAGAGAACTACATTTATTAATAGAAGTAGTACTAAGAAAGAGGAAGGTCAGACTGTGACTATATTCAGGTGTCTTCTTGCTGTAAAAGAAGATGCTGACACAGTTTACTTGAAATGACAGAAATTACCAGAATTTGTTTAAATATAAAGATGAACTCTGAAGCACAATTCTTTAGGCTGGTGACCTGAAAAAAATAAATGTACTGCTTTTACAGAACGGTAATCAGTAAAAGTTAGGAGAAAGTATAAAAGGGACATGGAAAAAAGGGGGGAATGTCCTAAGGGGGCAGGGATGGACGGAAGAGGCCTGGATGTCAAAGGTCAGCCCTGTTGTATCCCAAACTATCTGTAGTAGCTGGTGTATGGGCACCGACAGGGATAGTGTGACAAAAAAGCCTAAAGATAAAAGAACTGGAACGATAAAGACGTTAAGGACCACAGAGATGATGGAGAAAAGAAAACCGGAATGGATAAATGTTGGAAGCAGGGAGAGGGGGTGAAGAGAGAAGACAAAGGAAAAGAAAAGGAGGTGAAGGTTGGAAAGGCTGAAAAGAAGAGGGTACTTGTGTGTGTGTGTGTGTGTGTGTGTGCATGCATGCGTGGGTGCGAAAGAGGGGAGCGAGGCCTTAGCCCCTGAGCACCATTGGCCCTCAAAGACCTCGGAGGTTCTCTCTCAACAGCAGCACAAGGCAGATGACAACCCCCAGCCTTGCCCACACACACTGACAGCAGACACACCGATCATCTCTTTTAACAGCCTGTGGCCTCAGACAACATTTGCTTTCCTTTTACCTCAGAACGCATTGTTTTAAATGCCATTCTCCCTCCCTCCACCGCTGCTGCCTGCTGCCTTGCTTTTAGGGTTCGCTGGGTTCGGTCAACACCTGTTGAACATCAGGTTCTCCTACTTTAGTAGGCTACACGGTTTTTTGTTTTGCAAATGTCAGTTGATGTATGTTTTTAATAGATGTTTTGGAGAAGTAATATTTTAAAATAACAGTCATTCATCCTGTACTTTACTGACAGATAAATACTTAAGGGAGACGATGCTGAGTAGAAAGAGTGAGGCTTTGCTGGGGGTCACTTTTCCTTGACCAAACAGCGAGCTGTGGCTGTGTCGAGCCGGTGCCGATGAATATTAATGTTGCTATTTGCCAGACACATAAAATATGATAAAAGGACATTGTTAAATATTTATTTTATATTCATTGTCTGCTCGGTAAACTCTGCATGGAAATGAAATCATGTGAGCGAATGTGTGATAACGCCACCGCAGCGTTGTCACCCAGCCAGCCTGGAAATGAGCTCAGCGTTTTTACTAATCAAAAGATGCACTGGTAGTATTTCCTCTTCTGTTTAAAGGTCTGCGCAGATCAGCGGGGATCATGCCGTATCGACGCTCTTAAAGCTGTTATTCCTGCGGAGAGATGAGCAGGATTGTTTGCAGGCTTGTCATTTCCGAGGATGGAATGGTGGAGAGGGCAGATTCGAAGCATTTAGTGTCACAGTAGGAGCATAAACATCCATCGGGTGGATATTTTCACAGATGCAGCCTTTGTGGTTGTAACTCAAAGCAGTCTGAGATATGTGGAGAGCCTGAAGCCCCACCAGCTGGACGTGTCAGTGATCGGACAGGAAGAAGCCACAGGCCCAGTTTGTCCTGTGTCAACTGTGCCATCAGATAAATGTGAAATCGCAGAGGATAAAGGAGGCCACAGAGGGACTGTCCCTTTCCATGGCTGGCATTGTTCTTTGTTTCTCCTGTCCAAGTTCTTCTCCACCTTCGCTGCCTCTCTGTCATATGTCACTAAGCAGCTGTGAGCAGCAAAGGAAGGGAGACGAGAAGCTCGCACTTCCTCATATGTAAAACCATTCTCCACTTCCTTCCGTGTGGTGTGTGTCTGCACTCACCAGAATTTTCCCTAATGCTTAATAATAAGGTCAGGCCACCCTGCTTTTAAGAATGCCATTAGTATTGATTTCAGTGGAGGGATTAGGTGTCACGTGACCCAGAGTGCTTTTTCAGAATTGTGTGACCTGAAGGAAACGCTGCATGTTTCGAAGCTTTTAGCATAATACAGGATGTTGGGAGTAGATAAAGAACATTTAGGTTAACCAGTGAGTAACTTGAGTTTTAAAGATGCATTGTTTATTTAGAGATAGTAAAGTTTGCGTCCGATTCTGTCTTAGCCTTCATTTGGCTTTTTGACTGCTGGTTTCGGCCTAATCATTTTTCTCTTGTTTGTTTCTCTTACTGGCAATAAATATTTTTTATTAGAACTTTGAACAATATTACTTTAGTCTGTCATTGAAGAACCAAAAGATCCTCACTGATATGTCTTCAGACAACTTTCACCTACAAAACAATGCAAGGGAGTGACCCTCAGGACACTGGATGTTGTCCCTAATACAGGACATGCATTTGAAACTACAGTACTTGTCGTGTTCTGTTATTGCCAACGTTGTCCTCAAGGAAATCCAAAAACTCCATTGTGTCTGACTAAATCCATAACATGTTCCTAATTAATGAAAATAGGGTTATTGTCCTACCACATTTCATTTTGTTGTTGTGAGGAAACTCCAAAACAATACTGGCCTTGTGGAAAACAATCACCTCCTGGAAAATCAGAGCTGCATTTGTCTGAACAATGCAGATCATTGGGAGAGGATTGGGTCATGATTTGAGCCTGATATGGCAAATCTGGGATTAGATTGGCAGTTCCTGCTTCCGCCTACCGAACTGAACGCAGTTGTACACATCACAGTTCAAATAAAGAGGAAGCACGTTGTGTGCCGGTGGTTTGATGATTGCCTTATGATCCCGTCAGAAGGTTCCATGTAGTTATTCGTGGATATCCTAACAGGCGAATGTGGTGGAGAAACTCTGGTCTGTGTGATTTTTCAGGTCAGCCAGTGTTCAGGGACTGTGGTGTGTCCCTGGAGCGCCTCTGGATGAAATCCTGAGATTGTGGAAGCAGAATTTCACTGATTCAAATGTCAACACTCACCTGGACCGTGCTGCTGTGTGATGTAGCATGATCGGGCTTTTATTTATTAGATCCTGTCGAACACGGGTTAGCGAGGGCTCTCTCAGACTGTTTTATGTATGGTTGTCAACAGATCAAAGCAGCATAGAAAGGGGTTAAGGGGAATAATTGGCCTCGGTTTGAAGTGGATCTAACTGCCACTTGACTGCTTAAGCAGACGGTGACCTGAACTGCCTGCTAGCTCCACAGAGCAAGGTCTTTCATGTGTGTTTAGTCTGCCCACACATTTTGTCTGTGCACCAGTACTGACGTGCATGTGCATCTGCAACTCAGAAAGCGAGGCTCGAGTCAATTCCTGTTTCTTTGTCTTCATTCTGATTCTGTGTGTGCAACTTGGGGAGGGGAACTCCGTGGATTCATGGTATACCGCATTCCAATGCTAACGTGTCATTCCCGCAGCATAAGAGCATGAATCCTGATGCTTTTTTACTGCTGCGGAGCACTTTACCTCCATGTTTTACTGTTTCATGGCCCCTGTTGCATGATCTGTAGATCATTTCTCAGTTACCCTGTCCTTTTCAGATTGTTCCTACCTTCTAGTGTCCCTGTTTTTATCTATATTAAGACAGACCCACAATTAATCGATCTCGAACATATTGTTAGAGTCATAGCAGGCCCTTTTTTGGATTTTATAGGTTCACTTTTGTCTGAAAATAGCGCTGAAGAGTGGAACCGAACAATGTAAGACTTTGTTCGTGGCTCTGTCTGCTGTAAGTTCGGGCGGCGGAGGGGTGCAGACACAGACGTGGAGTAGATGGGGCAAGAGTAAGCGAGCAGAGATGGGATTTTTTCCCCTCTCTGTTTTTTTTTTTCTCTTCTTTATCTATTTATAGTAGCAGAGCAGCCGAGTGTCATCTGCTGAGCCATAACTGGAGCAGAAATGAGCGCTGTCTGTTTGTGGCTGCAAGTGTGTGTCTGTCTGTGTGTCAGACTGCATTACATCTGCATCTATAAACTCGCTAGCTTTTCTCTTACTTGAAAACCCAGTTAGTTTGTGAACTGGGAAACCATTCTTACTATACTGGGTGTTTGGTTAATAGATTTTCTAGATCAACTTGTCGAATGCTGGTTAGTCCAGGTTGGACCAGCAGTTTCATTGGGTGAAACACACTTTAGAAACCGCTTATCAATTAAAGGAAAGGCACCACTGACCCACACACAACCCTTGCCTAGGGGCAATTTAATGGCTTCAATCAATTTGGAGCAGAAATATCACCGTGGAACATGCATACTTGTTGTGGGATTTATGTATCTGAATTTGCAGGAATCTTGCCTGCCTGACACGCTGTACTGCTGCATAGTAACTGGACGCACGAATCAAAAACCACTGAGGACTCAGCTGGGTAAGAAGTTCACCCCAACAGATTAGGAGTCATGGAGTCAATCCGTTATAAACCACAGTCTGAGTGATGTAATCGCATGCTTGCTAGACACTGCTCATTGCCTTTTGAATCCAACGGGAAAGCCCCCTTCTGTCTTTTTAATACTATGGATGGGTGTGAAGAAGCAAAGCTGCAGCTGCCATCTGCCAGAAAAGATTTAAACTCAGGAGTGTCAGGGTCACCGACGGGCCGCTGCTGCATGATCTCAAGTCTAAAATTATGTATCAGCGTCAGTCTTACATATGCTGTTCATTGTTTAACACAACTATTAGAATATTATGATGTATTACCTCACTAGGTTCTTCAGCCTAGCGATGGTTCTAGTGAAGTACCTTGGCTGAAACATCTCTTTCAAAGCTCGTCGGTTTAGCAGCCGCTGTTTTATTGCCACGTCTGACTAAAAAGATTCAGTAGTTTACCCCCACAGATTGATGCTCTTTTATAATCCAAATTAGGCCAAATTCAAGATATTTAGTCAAAAATTCTATATATACTCTATAGTTTGTTGAAGAAAGTTTGGACTATTTATACATATTGTAAAGAAATGTGAAATTTTACAACCATAGCAACATTTTCCAAGCTTTAATTTAATCTGAGGTCATTCTGTATTTTGATAATGACTTGTTGTGACTATACTATCTCACAAAACATTCAAATTTGTGTTATCATACCTCCAAAGCACATGCTGACCAAACAGCATCCCACCCGTCTTTCCTGCGCACAAAACAACGTGTGCTGCCACACACGTCGCACACCAAATTTCCAACAAAAAGAGGGTTGAGCAAGAGGTCATGTGTGTTTATTTACCGCCATCCTTCCTTTGTATGTGTCAATGTGTGTGTGGATTGTGTTTCGTTGTGTTTTCATTATGCTACGATGATAAAGAGCTCACCTCTATTGCGCTGTTGTTGACTTGGACTTAGCCACGCTTAGCAAGAGCCCTTTTTGCTGAGTCGATGTGAGGCACACACACACACACACACACACACACACACACACACAGAAGATGTGCAGAAAGACGGCAAATGAAAAAAGGTGTGTGCTTCACAGTTTCTTGTTGCTCCGGTTGCGTGAAAGGAAATGGCTTATTGTCATTTTAGGCTGTGTGTACATGAATGTGAGGCCTTTAAATAAAGTACTTTCTGTTCATGCATGTTTGCGTAGAATGCAGCATTAGGACCCTGCCTCAGGGTCATAACGTTGTTATGGAATATTGTTTGTTATTTCATGCTCAGTAGTTTCACTGAAAAAATATGTTGGCAAAAAAAGCATTTAAAAAGTATTTAAATTTGGATATCTTGTTGAGATTTGTAAATGTCTTCTTCGTAAACTGTCATATGTTGAGAGGGAGAGAAAGAAGACTACAGCAGAAATAAACAGAGCAGAGAGAGAAATTAGGACCATGAAATAGGCAGAGAAATAAATAATGTGCAAAAACCTCACACAATGGGCGGATTATGATTAGGGACAAGGTCAGGCACACAGACAGGCCTGATGAAAAAAGCCGTCAGAGAATTGCAGAAAAAAGTGGAGAGAGATGGAGGCAGACCGAGTGAGAGAAAGACAAAGAGGAGTGAGACTGAAAGCTAATGGGAAGCTTTGAAGGTAATGGGCCGTGGATCCCCCATGGTCTGACGTTAGTCCCATCATAACCTGTGTACTTTAGCCATTGTCTGCACCATGCTATATTCAATATCCAGATGCTCTCCCGCTCTGGGGAACCGGAGAGCAAAGCAGCTCACACAGCCATTCAGCGTTTGGTTTGGACAAACTGTTGGCAATATTCTTTGAATTCTCTCTGTTATGAGTTGTTACGTTCCAGGTGAAGTTGCATTGTAAATAGTTTGCAAATTAAACCACCTACTGTAAGGTGTGTGAAAAGGTCATGCGTATGTGTTCAAAGCACATGACTGTATTGGCTGAGGAGCAGGTTTGGCGGCTTTACGTTCAGTTATTAAAAATATATATGTGTATTATTTGTGTGTCATTTTTGCAGACCAAGATTTTAATATCTTTGGGTTGACACAGATATGTAATCGTTGCAAGACAGTAACTCAAAATGCCGTTGGAAGTGAACCACACTGTTATCTGTGCAAAGGTGCTTTGCATGTTCTTTTTTTTTGAGTGTATATTTTAGATTTTGTGGTGACCCACTTGCCATCCGCTGCCTGATTGGTAAAGTTTAGTATGTAAAAGCCTGGTTTTGCATTTCTGAGTTTAAATCTAGTCATTTGCAACGCATTAAAATGTGTCTGGTTTGGTGTTTTATTTTTTGTTTTATGGGCCTGCAAAGGCTTAGCACTGTTGGCATTTCTGGTAAGGATCTTTGAGCACATTTTAGGGAGGATTTCACTTGTAACAGCTTAGAACAGCTTCCTTTTTGGCATAACAGAAAATCTGCAGTGATGGGAAATGTCCTTAATTAGCCCAAACATTAACTCTGTCTCGGCCCAGTAGCTTGTGGCAGGCAGCATGGAGGTGATAAGAAGTGCACGAGGGAGGATAAAGGGGTAAAAAGGCGACAAAGGAAAAAAGAAAACGTGCATATGTTCCTTAATCAAAAAAAACCCAAGCCTTTTGTTGCCTTAGATTATCTGGAAATTCATCTTGTGTCTTTGATTTCATATTGGGCAATCGTAAAATAACATGCATATGCTCTCGTTTGAATGAGCTCATTGTAGAACTGGCCGTCGCCCAACCCAAATAACGAGTACAGATTGTGATGTCAAATATCCTGTCGAAACAGGACTTTGATAGATTTGTCAGCCAAATCATCTTGTTTTAGTGGATTTTTTTTGTTTCCATTTTCACAATCTTGGTTTGTATTACAGAAAAAATCCTAGCACCTTTTATGACTCTATTCCCAATCAGAGAAATTCTTTATAATTATTGACGGTTTGTTAGGAGAAAACCTTCAGGCGGTCAGGCCTTCACACCCACCCGACATCCGGAATATCATCTAACCCTAACGCACAACAAAAACATCATTTTTTGGAAACTACTGACTGAAACCACAGTATCTCACCAACGCTATTAAAACATGAGCCCGCAACCTTTAGGCTCCACAGAGACAAAGTGGAGTGAACTCGTGTTTGCCTTAAGCTGAGGTTGCATAGAACAGCTCATGAGACGACATTAGCACAGAACAGCACACAGCCCGGAGACGTCTTTTCATGCAAAAACGATCCTGTATCACGTTATGTTGTTAGAGTTGCCTTTAAACAGCAAATAAATGTCATTAAAATGATAAATATGTGCAGACGATGAACCGCTTTTTTGACTGACTAGTTGGGTGTGACATCAGTACGCTGGAGGTGGGGAAAGATGCTGTTTAGGAAACTAGTTGGTATTTATTATCTTTGCTATTTTTTTATTTAGCTCACTCCAGTTTTTGCTCCGTCATCGCATCCCTGTTTCAGACAACCCTGGCTTGACCCAGCTATTTTTCTCAGTCTGGTGCACAATCATTCATCCACCTCTCTGCTCTCCTTCTAACTCTCCGCTCATTCTGTTCCTCCCTCTCGTCTGCGGCTCTACCATTGCAGGCTTCATTCTCACTCCTTTTTTGTCTCTCGCTCATCTCCTAAATCTTTGCGCCTTCTCTCTCGTCTCTTTTCTGTTATGATGTTTGTCTCTAACCCTCTCTGTCTCTGTTCTGTCGTTTTGCTCTCTCTCTGTCTATAAATAGCAGCCTCGTGGTCTGGATGTGTTAACAGCAGCAATTGTGGCAAATGATTCATATTTTAGCTCAGCCCTTATTTTTTAAACTCTCCCTTTTAGTAGTTTTCCACACATGAAGGACCTCCGGGTTACATCCACCTGGGTACTCCGTGAGTAGGGGACACAGCCTTTCTCAGGCTCCATTCATCAAGCTGTCTTCTCTTCAAACTCCCACATAACCTCACAGTAGTCTTAAGAGCTCTGCGCTAAAACATAGACGATAACAAAGAATGCTTTAGAGAAACCCGAGCTTGTGAAGGTAATGCAAAATACAGCATCAGCGCGTCTAATTTTAGCTATTTTCTTAGCCAGTTGTGTGTGTGTGTGTGTGTGTGTGAAGTTTATTTTTCCTCATCCTTAACTGAAAGACAAGTATTGAACAATACAAAGTAGCATTTAGTATTTTCAGAAGGGAGAAAAGTCCCAAGTGTTGACATTTGGCTCAGGAGTTTTATTCCTTGCAGGATAAAGATTAGAAGTAAACCCTTTCACTCAGAAAAACAGGAACCAAACTGGCTCCATTGTCAGTCCATGTTTGGGAGTATTTAAAGCTCTGCTAAAGATGTTGGCTCACAGAAACTGTAAGTGTGAGATGTTCTTAGCCAGCATGTCTGTGTTAATTAGTGCAGTGTAATAAAAGACATATGTACAACAATAAAATACTTACGTGTTATATGCTGTTCCATTTACCATAGAAGCAAAAATCACCATGAGAATTTTTTGGCCTAAATGTCAGAGGGAAAGATTCCTGTTTGAATGGGTCAAATAAACATAACATACAATGTTATTATGTTAGCACCCTGGGGAAAGCAGAAATTTCCTGCTTAGTTTTAACGTTCACGAAATCCTATTTTTCAAGTTTAAACAAATACTTATATCATACAACTCATTGATAACCCGACCAAACCGTTATTAACCTTATTATTTATTTACTTTCGATTTATTCAAGTGTGCTTTCATATAATCTCGACCTTGGCAGGTCCCAGTGAATACTAGTTTACCAACAATACAGAAGACATGTTTTCCTTTGGCTTTTTCCCCACAGTGTGGGAAGGACAAACACACACATTTATGTACACGAACCTTCTAACCTACAGTAAATCCATGTACAAACAGTGTATAATCAGAAACCTGTGTCACTGCTCACATCAGTCCATGCACGTCTGTCCAGAAGAAAAATGCAGTTTCTCATGGAGTTGAGGAGCCTGAGGTCAGACTGGGGGTCAGTGCTGGGGTCAGTGCTGGGGTCATTGGGGGGGGGTCTGTTGGGGGGAGATCCTCTGAGTGATGATGGAGAAGTTCAGGCAGACAGACACAGACGAAGAAGATGGCTGTTGGCTAACACATCAATCATATCTGATGACCTGCGGTGACCCTGTCTGCTAAAGAGAGGAGACGCTTCCTCCTATTATCTTTTTTTTAATTTGTTTTTTTCTCGGGGTTCTGTTTTTATCTCATTGAGTCATTTTATAAATAAACAGCAGTCCTTCATCGAGACACGTGCCTGACAAACCCAGAGTTGTGCAACCTGTGATAAGCTAGGCTTATCATAACCTATCAGCCCAATAAATCAGGATAATAAGAGTGTAGCGTAGCACCACAGTAGCAGCTGTCAGTCGGTGTTTGAGCTGGCATCAGAGTGGTGACACATTCACCAGAAATGCTGACATGTGAATCTTACTTAACCGTCTTTTTCGTCAGTCGTATTTAAAATCTGCTTCGGCTCACGAAGTAGTCAGAAAAAGATCGATCCGGTGTCGGCCAGGTTCTGCGGTCCCCGGCCCAGTGGGTCATGGTTGCGTGGTATGTTGGCTGAGGGCAGGAGTGGGTTCAGTGGCCCCAGCGAGAGGATGGATTTCCTGTCTGACACACGTGCGCTGCGAGAAGAATGTCATACGCTGTTTGTTTAAGGTTTCTTGACAAGACACGCATGATGAACGGACATAATTGGTACCTGCGGATCTGATGTCACATAAACTAACCGTGCCCTCAACGATGCCGTCTGAACCAGCCGCTAGTTTTTAAAACGCTATCGAGAACCAAATGCAGTAATCAATCCAAACATCCTGTGAGAGCAGCACATCCTTCAGCTCTGTGCCCATACATGGCCTGTGTGCACGTCTCTGGTGGTAGTGCACGCTTAGCTTCACACTATGCTTATGTTTCCGTCTGGCGCTCCCTTTATTTTTTTTACTCACAGTACTTTCTGTTCTTGTCTCATAAAACCTGCAGCGCTATGATGTAATGTGTGTTTGTGTATGTCCACACGTGCTCCCGTGTGTTTTTTCTTGCTAGCGAGCCGGGAGGAGCTGTGTTGACATACGTAGCTCCCAGTTCACTTCCTCCTCTTGTGCTGAACACTTTTTAAAAATTCTTTCCCCTGTAATTTCATTTGACATTTTAGTCTGCACGCGCTAAAGTTTAATTAGATATTTTAATTGCAAAAGGATTTTAATAAAGGTCATTGTAAGGTATGCACCTACTGGTTTTAGAAAAGGTCAACACACACACACGCTCTGTTGTTGGTTGTTAAGCTGTTCGTGTCCATCAGTCAGCTGATGTACTAGAAATACAATCCAGCACTGATAAGTCGTATTCCGTTTATCTTCCGGCAGGCGTTACATCTAATCCACGAGAAGAACAGTCTTTTCTTCCATGGCCTGACCCTTCCGTCATCTTATACTTCACTGGGAGGATATTTTAGGCAACAATTGTGCTGTCTTAGAAGCCTTAGTGTCATTGCTCATTGTTGTCTTTGTTCCCAGGAAATAAAAGTTGAACATCTTTTGTGGCTGCCCTCCTATACACACTCAGGTGCAGTTAGCACAATAGGGGGTTTTATTCTGAGTTGTGCCCATGAGCATGCACACTATGGACTTCTCTCTTCCAGCGTGCGCGCGTGTGTGTGTGTGTGTGTGTGTTTGCCTGCGGATCATTATGCTGCGTTTAGGCGTTCGCATTGAAATCAGATAAGGGTTCAGCCATTGTACAGGTCTTTGCAAAGCTAATCGCAGCCAGATGTATCGTGGGAATAATTGCCAGGTTTCCTTTGACAGGCGACAGAGCTGTGTATTATTGTAATTACCCAGCTTTCTGCCTTTTTAGAAAGTCTGCCAGCTATTACGCTAAAACAAGTGCAGCTGCAAAAGCTGCCACTCACGAGTCAGGACAGGTAGAGGCCCTCAGGTTTAAGCCCTGCCGAGGATGGAAGCGCTCGTCTGATCCTGCCAGCGAGTTGTCGACGCGGCCGGTGTTCTTGCAGGCCATCACTTCCGGTCAAAGCTCATCCTCTCTGTGGGACAGTGCTACATTTTCACCTTTTGTGTTTGTCTCGGTCTCATTGGACGGGCCTCTGTGTCATCATCACACTTAAATATCTCGAGAATGTAAGTCTCTTATGACGTACAATCCTGCTTTTGTCTAAATTAAAGCCAGTTATCTGAACCGTCTCACCCGTCACCTCCTCTCTGACCTCCTCATCTTTAATATTACCTTTCATTAATGTATAATCTACACATAATGAGGGAACTGAGGTTTTATGCACGAGCTCAGAGTTCTTGCACTGCACTTAGTGTGTGTGTGTGTGTGTGTGTGTGTGTGTGTGTGTAGCTGATGTAAGTGTTAGACCGAGTCAGTCCTGACGACATTGACATCTCTGTCTCTGTGGGGCTTTGCTGAGACAGACGGGCACCTTCGCAGTAACACTACACCGTGTGTGTGTGTGTGTCCCCACCATGTTCTCATAGTTGTTGCATGGTCATGAAATCCAACCTCTTTGTCTTTTCTTCTCTCGTTTGTGTGCTGGACATTAAAACCTGCCGTTACTCAACTATTTAGTTAGGATTAGCTTGAGGTATATTTCCCAGTTTGCTTGAAAATGTCAGAAATCTCCTGAAACCTCCGTGTGTGTGTGGGTGTGTGTGTGTGTCATCCCAACAGGAAAGCCTTCAGGGAACAAATATTCCTGATTCCTATGACGACACATCCGTCCACACTCATGTGTTGATCTCCTCTTTGTATTTCACATCTCTGTCATAGTTTTGAAAAAAAAAAAAAGTAAGAAAAAATCCTGACAAAAATATGTCGTGAGTACTCGGCAGAAGTTACACAAACATAAGGCATGTTTTTAGTGTAAAGGATGATATATTTTCTGACAATGATTGGTTTAAGCGCATTTGTGTGAACCTGAGCAATTTGACCACAAAACTAGGCTAATGTCTTGTGCGCTTTGGCAAGAACGGGCCCTCATCTGGAACAAATTAGCTCCACAATATGCATGAAAACAAGTCACTTATGAGACAGAAAAAGACACCCAGCCGCTGGAGGTTTCTGGAGGTTGTCTGCTGCGGTTTCTGTCAGGTTCTAGTGCGTTGCACCATTGGTCGCTGGTTTACCTGCTCTGGTTACACTCTCAGAGCGACAGCGAAATCATTCCCTCTTCCTCTTCTCAACTCACCAGCTGCAAAGGAAATATGGGTCACCTGAGACAGAGGAAAAGGCCAAGGAGTCTTCTGTGAGAACACCTAAAATAGGACAACAAAGAGGAAAAACCGAGAATATATTACCCTATTTCTGCTGTCATCTTTTTATATTTTTCTTGCTGTTAAATTTCCATCACTCTCCGCTAATTTCTCGCTTTCCCTCGGCCTTGCTCATCTCATCATGAGTCTTAATCCCCCTTTTTATGTTTATTGTATAGCCGGGACTTGCGAAGTGCTTTGCAGTGGATTTGTGTGTTTGTTTCATATGTGTGTGGGTTTATCCCCTTTGGGTTTTTGCTCATCTGCTGACAGCCTCGGGGCCAAAGTCGGAAAGATGAGCCCACAAAAGGCAGAAGCGCACACAAACGCACACAAATCCCTGTCCATGGTGTGTCGAATATTGTCAATATCTGGGTACGTTTTCACCTCAGTTTAGATAAAACAGATGGTTCCTCACTTGAGTGTTTTTACTATTATTTTTGTCTTTAAACCTCATTTTTACCTACCAAATGTCATAAATTGTTTAAGGTAAAAATGAAGACATGGCAGAACTGAATATACAGGTGTTCAGATGCCAAAAATAATATTTTCAGATTTTTCCTTCTTTTTTATTTCACTAAAGGAGACTAGAGGGGTGATTCCACAAGGAATTGATTAGATTTGATGAATAAAATCAAGATTTTTCCGCCACTCCCGTGCTCTTTCTTTGCTGAGGCTAGGTTTTGCCCCATGGACACACATCATTGTTCCCTGATTGGATGCAGAAGGTTACCGATGTTCTTTAGGTGAAACTGGAGAAGTGCTAAAGTTCAATCCGGCCGTTAATAGAGGAGGCTAGATTTACTGGGGGTGTAAAAGGATAGTCCTCACAGATTATGCAATGGGTTTATCTGGGACAGTCCTCATCATCGCCAGCCTCTCCTTCTGCTGGATAATAAAAGACTGTAACAGTGCCTTTACTGAGCCTCAGTGTTTACTACTGGTGGATTCCAGAGAGATGAAGATGAAGATTTTTTTTTTAAAAGATGATGTGTGATGGCTGCTAATAATCCTACTAGTATAATAAAGAAACCTTTTATTATGAAAAATGGTAACCCTTTAGTGGAAATTTGGATCCCTTTATCAATAATACACTCGGTTGCTTATTTTCAGATCCAAACCGCTACCAATAATTCTGATTCCAAGCATCTGTTAACCAGCTATTGTGATCCGCCTCACTAAGTTCAATATTTTTTAGCCAAAACCAAATTACACAGCTGCCAAATGCGCTTTTATCTTTTTCCTAACAAGCCAAATAAAAATTCCACCAAGAATGTGACGTGATTTAAGACATAATCCAGATCTGGATCAGAACCACAAATCACTCTAAAGGTTTCTAAAGAAGCAACACGCTTGATGGAGCGGTGCAAATGAATAAACACAGCCAGGTGGAGAATTGCTCCATCTTA